>QVRM01006368.1:0-69056 GCA_003439945.1 Dermanyssus gallinae
CAACGTTTATGTTAACCACTGGTGCGAATGGTGCTCGCTCAAGGATAGCAATCATGATCTATGAGCTTCTTTGCTTGTTTGCTCTCCGTACCGTGTCTCTATATTATTCTCTACTTAGCGCTCTTATAGACGTTATAAGATTTTCGGCTTGCAGGGCTCATATTCATAACACCTTAAACACCCTCCTCACCCACCTCCATCTCCTCCTCGTTTGAAGTATGTGCCAAATGTTGTTGTTGTTGTTGCTTCTGCTGTTGTTGTTTTTGTTGCTTCTGCTTTTGTTGTTGTTTCTGCTGTTGTTTTTGTTGCTTCTGCTGTTGTTGTCGTTGCTTCTGCTGTTGTTGTCGTTATTCTGCTGTTGTTGTCGTTACTTCTGCTGTTGTTGTCGTTACTTCTGCTGTTGTTGTTGTTGTTGCTGGCGCCGCTGCGCCACCGCAATGACGGCCATTGTATAGCGTTTCTGACATTGTTCATTTGATACAAATTGCTGTTGTTACTGTGTTGTTATCGTATATCCATCCCCGGCCATTACACGAGCTGCTGTTATTGTTGCTGTTACTGCTGCTGCTGCTGCTGCTGCCGCGTTGCTATTGCTGTCTCCAGTTGTCTATTGGTGTTGGTGTCACAAAAAAAAACGCTACTTTGTTATTACTGTTCTTGCTGGTTACACTGTCGATGGCGATCCTGTGGCGCCTTGCTGTGATTGTTGTTGCACTATGGCTCTCTATGGCTGCTATGCTCGCTGCATTGTTGGTCAGGTACAACACTGCTACTACTACTACTACTAAGACTTCTACTACTACTACTACTACCACTACTATTTCTGTAGCTACTACTAGAACGAGCACATTATGTGTAGGCTTTCATCCGTTTTCTGCGGCTTGTTGTTAACGTAATCTTGATGACCGTTGATCTCGTTGTCGTAGTACAACTGATGCGATGCTTACTCATACGGTCGGCGTTGTTTTTTGGTTGCTGTCACAACGATCATTGTTGCCTCTCGGCGGATGACGACAATGATGATGATTATGATGATGATGATGATGATAATGATAATGGTGCGTTTCGATTGTTAGTATGACTATTTTTCGTGTTATCGGCGCCTCACCAACATTGTTGCATCAACCGTTGACCGTTCGTTCTGCGCGGTCGTTCCGGATACGTGTGTAGTGTGCTGCATATGCTTCATGTTGTTGATTTTGTCATTATGCTTCTTTTGTGCTGTTTTCATTTATTGTTGATTCGCCACTACAACATACAAGCCGAGCGTTCTTTTCGATCTAACTCTCAGCCAACATGTGACGTCCACGGAACTGCTTTCGCAATGTGCGACGTAAGTATGAGACGGACCCCATAAATACAAATGTGTAATGGCGGAGATCAAACCCGTGCACCTAGGTTCCCCTCCGCTCGCCAGGCGCACGCAAGTGCACCGCCTCGCCGGGTTCTACCGAACATGCAAGCCAGAGCCGGCCGCAACGGCGCCAACAACAACCACTTCAGCACAGCAGCAGCAGCAGCAGAGTATCTCATCGAACCAGCAAAGCATCTAACCTCTTGCTAACAATATCGGCTTTAAATTTAATTGACTTTACTCTAGTCAAAATCATTGCACAACTATATAATTTCCGTACCCTATTTTCAATTTGAAAATTGCACTTTCACTGTCTTAAGAAATGTTCTGTTATTTTGAAGTGAGGTAATATAAAACAAAATGAATATAAAATTGTCTTTAAATAATATATATTTATTATTATTATTATGCCGTGATACCATATGATTATACACTTGTTCATATTTTGTTCCTTTGGTTATTCTTTACTTCGTACGGTTATTCGTTTTGATGCAACAAGCACACAAGCTCTGGTCTAGCCCCTGGGCAACCTCCTCAGTGACTATATGCTTTCAACCCCTGAGTCAAGCTATGTATTTAATTCCGTCATTTAGATAATGTTTCTTGTCGTATGGGCCAAAACAACAACAACATGGACAGTATTGACAACAACATCAGCAACAACAACAACAACAACAACAGTCAAACAACAGGCCGAGCAGCATCAACATGGTCTGCAGCGTTGTTGACGCTGACTGAGTGTTTTGCTGCTTTTTGCCTGTCTGAATAAGTGTCTTGGCCTCACTGCCGCAGTCGATACGGCGATGATACTTTGGTTACACTGCGCTCTGAACCGACGACAAGGGCGGCTGCAAACTGTAGCAGAAAATCATCACTTCAGTTGTAGCACCATGGCTATATATACAAATGAAATAGAACATACAAAGATAAGGACATACACGACAATATAGATACATACATCTACACATGTCAGCACACACTTGTGTGGGACTCTAGTAGGAGGCACACTTAAGTCATGTGATCTCTGTTAATTGGTATAGATGACATAGAAATAAAAACAGTTTAGTCGAATAGTCGAGTTCGTTCTAATTTACACTCGAACGCAACACCAATACCTCAACGCGCGCACAGGCTTCCCACAGGTATATGCACAGAAATACATAGATACATTCTAGTGCATAGATGCACCGGCGCTTTGGCCAATGGCAGTGGTAGTCAAAAAAAGCCAGGTTCTCTTCGTCCGCGCAATCAGCTAGCAACACTATGGTTCGCTCAGCAGTCACTAGCTTGACTGACTGCGTACGGGATACGGGTGGGCATAAGAGACAAATTCACAGATGGGTGGACGGATGGATGGATAGGCAGAAAGACGAACAAACAGACCGCTGCTCTGAGTATTCGCCGAATCTTGTCTGGCGGATCTAATCTAAAAATCATCAGAACTACATTAAGTTCAATAATGCGCCTCTCACGAGCAGACACAAACGACGACGGCGACGATCATGATGATAATGATGAGGATGACGGGGTTGATGATGGCGGCAACAACAACAACAACAATAACAACAACAACAACAGCAATAACGACAACAACAACAACAATAACAACAACGACGGCGGCAGCAGCAGCAGCAGACACAAGCTCCACGATTTACTCAGCTCCATCATCCCCAGGTCCTTGCCTTCGTCCTTCGTTCACGGTGCTCTGGTTCGTCCAGATTTCGCTGTCGCACTTGCCTCAATCCGCTGGCAGTTGTCGTTGTCTGTCGTCCGCTCTTTTCGTGGACGATTTCTTTTTTTCTTAGATGACGCTTAAATTAAGATGATACACATCACGCGTACGTACGCGCGTGTGCTCGCCCGTCTGTCAGCCAACTACAGAGACAACTTTGTGTCGTGGACTTTCGGCAGTACCGTCAAAAAGCAAAGCGACACGAGGAAAAGGAAAGGGAGAACGAGACACACAAAGGAATTGGACAGTGGGAAGGAGAGCGAGAGGGGAAAAGAATAATATATATATATATATATACTATATGTATATAGGACGCACATGGAACATGAACAATCAATGCACTACAGAACCTATAGCGGCGGAAGCGCGGCGGGGGAGACGACAAAACCGCGAAGGTTTGAAGCAGTTCACACGGCGGCATGATGTATCTATCATTGCACTTACATTGTTACATTGCACTTTCTGGTTGATCTGTACTCAACCAGAAAGTCGTCATCATCATAGTTGCTAGGAAGCACGCTGCCTGCAGATTGGCTAACGTTACGACGCGGGCAACGTACTATCGGCGTATGCCTAATAATGTGTCGACGCCACGAGGCAACGGCTTTCTCCAAGCTGCTTAAACACTATGACGACACTTGAAGTGACTACTACCGGGCAGTCATTAGCGTGCTGACTATTGCATATATACAGCCTCTGTTGCTGTATGTATGCAATAGTACTAGGCAAGGACTCGCAATAAAAAACTTTGTCTAAGCCACGTGCCGGCTGGGGCCGCATCGTACGTTACGTTTTCGTATAGCTAGCAATATTTGTTATTAATATTATTACTCTGTTTTTTGCTAGATTATTACTTGGTGGTGATGGTGTGTGTGGCTTTGCTACAACTTGTTCAGCCCGTACGAAGCAGCGGCGGCGGCGGCGGCAGCAACAGCAGCAGCACATGTGCGCACGGTTACCGATCACGCTGTACCTGTTGCATCGTTTTTGTTGTTGTTGTTGTTGTTGTTGTTGTTGTTGTTGTGGTTGTTGTTGTTGTTGTTGTTGTTGTTGTTGTTGCTGTTGTTCTGATGCTGTGAACACCATTACCATCATCATCATCATCGTCGTCGTCGCCGTCGTCAACGCTGCAGGCGACGCAAAATACCGTTTCCAAGTCGACGCAGAAACGCCCAGAGAGACGGACAGCGGACAGACAAACGGATAAACGGATGGACGGACGGACGGAGACACAGACGGATGCATGGTGGGCCCGCATCAAAGTGTATAGTAGCATTCGTCGTGCGTGATCTCATTGGTGAGGCTCTTGAGACAGGTTGATGACAACGGAGACGACGCATGAGGTGCTGGCGGTTAGCGGGCGTCGACTGTCCGCCTGTTTGTTTGTCTATTTGTCTATCAGTTTATTTGTCGGTTGGTTGGTTAGTTAGTTAGTTGTCGACAGACAGACCTGTGCCTTAGTCTGCTACTCGGTCGTGCTCATAACACTGCCACCGTTGTTGTTGATGCTGATCTTGTTGTTGTTGATGATGCTGATGTTGTTGTTGTTGATGATGCTGATGTTGTTGTTGTTGATGCCGATGTTGTTGTTGTTTTGTTGTTGTTGATATTGTTGTTTTGTTGTTGTCAGCAATCGTCTACTACGGCTGCTGTTAACCACTATTATGGTACAGCGATTTCTAAGACTGCTACTAGCCAGTATGGCTCGTTTGGCCAGTTAATTTGACTACTGCTTAACTTTCGTTGGGAACTCTGTCCTAACTTTCGTTGGGAACTCTGTAGCGATAGCATAAGGTCGCTGCCGTTATTGTTGCTGTTACTGTGGCTTCTGTTGTTGTTGCTGTTGCCCCTGTTGCTGTATGTATCGTCGCCATCGACGTTGTCATTGCTATTGTGGTTGAGGCCGTTTCATTACGTTTGTCGTCGAAACTCCATATACACTAGTCATTACAGTTATAGTTGCACACACATATATATATATATAATATATATATATATATATATATATATATATATATATATATATATATATATATATATATATATATACCCAAATAAAAAAAAATGGAGAAAAGGAGAGCTCTAACTTTGTGGCTACATAAAACGACTTAATCACGACCACGGACAACGATGACAGTGGTCTCTCTTTCTCTGTTGGTTTCGTGAGTTCGTTTCCTCGCTCTTTGTCTTCAAGTCTTCCGCCACCACCGCCAGCAGGCGCAGAAGCAACCCCAACCGTAGCAGCAGCAGCAGCAGCAACAGCAGCAGCATCACTGTGTAGCGTGGCGTGGCGGCAAACCGTCTTGAGATGTCCGTTGGCGCCGGATGTGGGAGTCGTCTTTGCTGTTGTTGGCGTTGTCGTCGTCGTTGCTGTCGTCGTTGTTGTTATCGTTATTGTTTGTCGTCATCGGTCGCTCGGTGAGTCCTGTCCTGCAGGCAGGTCGGTTCTGCTTGCCTGGTGGCCAACCACGCGCAGATTGTGTCATCACGACGAGCAAATCCTCCACCAATCAAGCAAGCAGCAAGCGATGAAGCTCTTCACTCTTCCCTTTGGTTCGTTTCCTTCGTTTTTGTTTTCTTTCTATTTTGTTTTTCTTCTTTTTATCACTTGCTTCTCTGTAGAAATGTTCGGTAGATTTCGGTTCTGCAACCTATTGTGCTCGTCCATGGCTGTGACAATGGGCGAACATGTGTTCATGCTATGTGTGTAAATCTCTAGATACCTATACGTCTAAGTTTCTTTATACCTATGCCTCTAAGTTTCTATATACGTCGTATGTCTCTAAGCCTCTATACACGTATGCCTCTAAGCCTTTATACGCGAATGCATATGGATGTAATTATACATATATATTCGTATGCGTATGTGCATGGCTATACAAGTGCTGGTTAACGTGGAAGCCAGTTATTGCCTAACGAATATCGTGGGCCATCTCAACCTGTTTGCTTTGTTCAGACAGTTGATAGCCATAGGCAAGCCGGGTGTGGACATTAGGCGAGCGTCGCGCTGGTCGAAATTGACTTGACTGCTGCTATTAACCGTAATGCTGCTGCAGAGCAAATTACAATAGCCATTTGCGTTGTGGTGGCTGCAATTGTTGTTGTTGTTGTTGTTGCTGCTTCTGTGGTTGCTGTGCCGCTGTCGGCGTGGAGGAGGGAAATGGACAAGAAGCATACATTACCCACAAGAAGACCAAGAAACCACCCACCCCCCTACGCTCGACAGAAGAGTGCACAGTGGTAGCAGAATTGAACAACACCAGATACTGGTACAACTCCTACGCCAGAGCTACAACAACGATGCCAGTGACGACAGCAACAACAGCAGCAGCAGCGTAGCGACTGGACCATCGTGAATCTGCTGTAACACTGCTGCTGCTGTTGCTGTTTCTGTTGCTTCTGCTGATGTGACCGCTCCAGCAGCAGGACTACGATGAGACATTGGGCCATTGGCAACTCGACTCGACGCAAAGTATAGCACCACCAAGAAAAGGACGATTTTGAAGATCAGCTTCAGCGACAGAAGTGGATGACCGAGCGAGCGAGCTATCGACCGACCAGCCGATCGGCCAGCCAGCCGCATGTTGAAGGTAAGTTGCGTTCCTCTCGACGAAGACGAGGAACAGAAGAGAAAGCACCGAAGAAACTAACGAAGACGAGCCGAGGTGCAGGAAAACGCTGTACTACTTTCTACGAGCACAACGAATACGTCAACCGCAACAACAGCAGCAGCAACAATAACAACAGCAACAACAATGACCACAACAACAACAACAATGACCACAACAACAACAACAATGACAACGACAGCAACAACGACGACGACGTCCATGGTGACTACTTTGGCTGTTGCTGCTGCTGCTGTTATGACTTCGATTACTCCTACTCTTGCCACTGCTGCGGCTACTGGGGCTACCGGCAACCGCTGCATGCAACACTCCCCCGACGATCGAACGTCCGCGAAACTGTAATTACGATTTGTGGAACTATTGGAGCGTAACGTTGAAAGCTCCCGCCTTCGAAAATTCGAATTGCCGCGCGCGCGCGCTCGCAAGTCGATTCTGTCGCGATTGGGCCCCTTCCACCCCCCATTCCGCTGTGACCGACGCTCGTCCGTCTGTCTGTCCGTGCGTCCGTCCGTTCGTTGCGGCTTGTCGTGGTCGTGGCGACGTGCCGTGTTTGAGCGTCGTCGTCGTCATCGTGATCGTATGTGACCGTCGCCTGCTTGACGGGCGCCCACTCAGCTTTCTCCCTCTCTATTATATATATATATATATATATATATATACCTCGATCGCTCTCTCTCTCTCCCTCTTTCTCAAAATCTCTCTCTCTCTCTCTTGCCCTGTCTCTGGTTGGCTGGTGCTCCTCCACGCGTTTCTGACGTCGCCAAAGAGGCGACAACAACAACAACAACAACAACAACAACAACAACAACTGTAAGAAGACACAGCAGACATAATCAGAGTCCATCATCGCTTAGCGAGCCCAGATTCTCACTATCATCATCATCATCAGCATCAACATCCTCATCATTATTAGCACCTACATCAGCATCCTCATCACCGTCATCAGCATCGGCAGTACCCCAGCGCGGCTGCCGACGCCGACATCACGGTCACCACGGTGTGCCCATCGTTCTCCACGGCTTATCCTCAGTGTCTTTCTGCCTGCCCTTTGCGACAGGCGTCGTCGCTTAGAACGACGACGCGGCTTAACGGAGCGTTTGCCCCCACCAACCTCCTGCTTCCCAACCCCCGACCTTGCTCTGTCCAACCTTGGAAGCCCCGTTGGCCTGCTGGCTTAACGCTTGGGCAGATCGGACGTTTCTGCGGCTATTTGACATAAACACCACCAGCACCGGTGCACCAATCGTGGCGCTTCATGCACACAATTCATGCGATACAAGTAAGTTCATACCTGCGTGTACGCACACGCCCAAGCAGTACATGTAACGTTGTTGCGTTGACATGTATTGAAAACAATTGGGTAGTTAATGCTTACTAAAGCGGTACGGTTATTCTCAGAGCCACTTTCTCGTGTATAACATAGTCTGCCGGCAATATTTGTTTAATTTACGCGTAGCATATGGAAAGGCTAACACAGCGTTCCAGGTGTGGTAGAATGCTCATCAGACTAGGAGAGCATACAAATATTAGTCGTGCGCATTGACTATTGTCCTGATTTGTTGTGTCGTCACATCGTCACAGGCTCATAGACAGTGATTATTATTGGTTATGATCGTCGTTAGTGATTAGTAGATTCAGTAGTGCATGCTTTTCAGAGAATCTCGCACGTGCATTTGGCATATATGAACACTTGCGGCGCACATGTCTACCAATATATGCTCAAGAGACCTCCGCATATATATATATATATATATATATATATATATATATATATATATATATAGCCGGTGCCACATAACAAGAAAACAATGCCTACATAAGACTCTGACACTGCTAAGCTGCATGCGTGTCGGGTTGTCTATCGCCAACCCTCGAGATGACAGAACCTACATAAGAACACAAGTATTATCGCAGCCCATGATGGAGACGAAACTTACACAATAACGATAATAACTACAAGATTTGATAACGATCTACTCAACAGTGTCGATAACTAGGCATAGTTGGCTAGACAATGTTTGTCGAACGTTTCAGCGGCAAGGCAGTTCAGTCTGCTGTGAAGGAGGATGGCACCAATTCTCGCACCTCTAAGCTCTCTCGAACGCACCAGTCGCATTTTACCGACGTTCATGTGTCCATAATGGACAAATTTGGCAAGCCATTTAATTATCTATACATATTTATTCACCATAATATTGATAGCAGCGCCATTTAAAGAAATCGTTTTTCGCCAGTAAAACAATGAGGCATCGGGCTTATAAGGGGTCCAGTGATCGAAGATGTACAATTATATTTACCGGCCGCCTCGGAAAGTTCAGTTGGTTGACGCCATTTTATCGTATTTATGCACATGCTCGTCAAAAACGAGTTATCTTCTAGTTAATCCTTAATGTTTACACTAGTGAGAATCATCGGTAGATCTATCTAGAATCTAAATTGAATGAACTTGTTACAGAAATTTACTAATGGCCCAAAATGATTGTTATGTTACGTTCATGGAAAGTTGCATGCTTGAAGATATCGTAGAGCAAACTCCATAGCCAGCTTTAGTTATTTAAGTTAGAATCCAAAAACCTGAATCTTGAATATAAATCTAGAGGAGAATAAACTTTGGTAATGGAAGGGTACGTCGGCCGTTTAAATATATATCCAACGAATTACATCTGTGAGCTGACCAGCAACTTAGCATTATCTAATCACTCCTTCTCCACAAAGCTTTGGTGTAACATTTGAACTTTATAAACACGTTTACACATTATTCTGACTATTTAACTCACAATGGAGTGCAAAAATTGGCCCCCAGTGAACGTGACGACCAACTACATCAGCCCTTGGTCCATACCCGGTGTCGACCACCTGGACAAGGTACCAAGCACCGCCGTAGCGTTACTGCGTTGTATATCCAGTGACAGCAAATTATACAAGGCGTGGGTCCCCCGTAGCTAATCTGAGACACGTGTATACCTTAACAGTAACTCCCTCAGTAATTTTACCTGGGCCCCTTAAGATCTTGAAGGGAAAAGGTCGAAAATCCATAGAGTCACCGATAAATGCATACCCACGACACGTATTTCTCTCTGCCTGCAAAACAGTATAACCAGCCTAAGCAGCGTTGTGACTAATCATTAAAGGTACTGTTTGTTAGATACCAACAGACCGATTGTTGGCTGGAGGGTACATTATTACTGGGTCTTTTGCAAATACGTGAAGCCGTTTGCGTGGCTGAGAAATGCCTATATGTAATCTAAGTGTAGCATGCGTTAGAGCAAGATCTTCTCAATAGAGTGGTATGAGAATTATCTCTCACTACATATTCTTAAATCGTAGTCAGACATTGAATGCGATTTAACGTTATGATCAGCTTGTCAAAGCAGGAGAGAATTATTCGTATTCAACTTGCGCTAATTTAAATGAAAACTTGTTTCTGTTACTAGGAAAACGTAAGGAAACCATTCTAAGCTGGAATAGTTCAAAAAAATCATTTACTCTAATGGGATGCACAAAGGAATAAGAGACGCAACAACGAAGCTTTCTGAAAACATCAAAATGCAGGTAAAATGATACGAATGGGTCTTATACAGTAAAGAAGGGGAAATTAATCCTAATTTGAATAGTCTAGATTTTGTAAGTATACAATGTAGAAGTATTGGATTGCCTAAAATGGGCTCTAGAAAAAAGTACATAATCTGGCTTTTGTTTTTGATTGGATCAACGAACACCCATTCAACTTTCAAGAGGTGACGAATCTGCGGGGTGAATAAAAACCTCTTTGATATAATAAGACTCTGCATTCTCAAACAATGCTTCTACTTCGTAAAAACTCGCACTGCCTTATTTACGAAGTCCTTGCGTTAAATTGCTCGCCGAGATTCCAGAAACAGAGTGCTATCAAAAAGTCCTAGATGCCAAATATCTATAGAGTGGAAAATTGACAGTCATCAAGCGCTGGTCAAGGTCGCCAACCGATGTATTGGCATTTAAGCTTCAACTTATGGAACCTCTGAGCCAAATGGTGAACTCAGGAAAAGCTGCCTACTGATTTCAGTGCGAAACAGGCAATTGAACATCAAGGGCATTTTACAACTGTCGAATTCAAACCATCATATTACGCGGTCATGAAAAACGTATACAGGAGTGTCTAGCTGGCTTGTCCCCATAATTACCTTCGGGGAGGGAACAACAAAGCTCTGGGTAATACTTAGAGACACAAACTGATATTTATGAATATCTATTCGTGCATATATATATATGGCAGGAAACGAAGGTAGTGGCCGGTGACTCAGACGCAAAGCGTCCAAGAGTCGACTCCGGTGCGTTTCATAGCCTTTTCAAGCGAATTTTCTTATGATTTGCAGATTCAGATTAAAGTGATAGGGAATAAATATAGATGTGTGCGCATGAATATATATGTTTTATTATTAATATTATGATTATTATTATTACTTGATTTTATTTTTCTTTCGACGAACGAGCACATGGTCTTCGTTCTAGCCCCTGGGCAACCTTCGCAGTACAGAGGTTGTATGTTTTCGAGTGTATTTGCAAGTACTCATGAATGAAACGCAAATGATAGTTCCTAGTGGGACTGTAAAACAAAGAGTGTGTTTGTAAGAGATAGAGAGAGAGAGAGAAAGGAGAGATGAGAAAAGATAGGAAAATAATTTGGGCAGGCGTTCATCAGCTTCTGTTTCCGTTCCATTAGTCAACTGTTTACGCTGGTCACCGTGTAGTAATAGTAATCGTAGTAGTAGTAGTAGCAGTAATGTCAACAGCAAGTACACCAGTTGATTCAGCCACTAATATATCTATCCATACATCCGTTCGTTTATCTATCTACATATTATGTAACTGAGCGTGAGCATAGAGACACGATTAGCAAAGCGGCGATCTTTGTGTGTGCGAAACTGCTCGCACTGCTGACTCAATCACTTTAGCCGAATACAACGGCTGAGAGCGGCTGAGACGTTTTCGGTACGGTTATCGTGCGCTGGTGCGCGATGCGAGTGGTGTCCTGCTGCTAGTAAACTAGAATACTGGTTAGCTATTGTCGTCTGGGTGCTGGTGGTGGCGTTGGCAGCACTCAACGTCCTAATGTAAGTGTGGTTTGTTTGGCTGCCGTTGTTGCTGCTGCTGCTGCTGCCGCCGCTGTTGCTGTGTGGACGCTTCTCTATATACCTATCTATGTATGAACGGCCCTTTAGGTGGGCGGTGGTCGTCATATGCGTGCATGATTTTCGGTTTGTTTACGCAGCATGCATTTTTGTTCTTTCGGCTGCGGTGCTTTGTGTATGTTCTGTGTCGTCGTCGTCGTCGTCATTGTCGTCGTCGCCGTCGTTCGTTCGTTTCTAACCGGTAGTGCGTCCGCGTCGTACAGCCAGCAACAGAACGGCACCCGCAGCAAGCCGCCCCCGGCATGGGAGCATGGCTAGCGCATGTGTGTTGGCGTGGGGCACAAATATATATATATATATATATATATATATATATATATATACACAAATAATTGTATGTATAAGTTTGCATACACATGTATATATATATATATATATATATATATATATATATATATATATAAATACACATGCAGGTTCACACAAAAGCATGCAGACATGATGCACTGGTGCATACGAACATAACTACATAGCAAAAGTGAATTATATATGCTTACTTCATTAAGCGCTTATATAGACTGTACAGCGAGTTACAAATAGTTGTCATGATCCGACGGTCAAGGCAAACTAACTCCGACACAAGCATGACAAGTTGAAATGTGTACAGATAACTCCATTATCACCAACAACACTGACTACTATTCTTAATAACAACAATTATGGCAAAATGTAAATATTCAGGCATCTAATGCACTATATATATATATATATATATATATATATATATATATATATATATATATATATATATATATATATATATATATATATACAAGGCTCGTAAAATAAAAAAGGATGTATAACCTTGTTGCTCCCTGTGCTAGTGTAGCGAGCTCAATCGTTATAAACAGCGTCCGGCATACATTCCTTGTGTTAAACGAACAAAATCTACGCCAGTATTTCCATTACTCCTGCACCAGTGACCGAATCGTAATAATGTAGTAATAGTAGTGTGACATGATAAAATCAAAAATCACAGTCACAACGGTACGGTTGCTGGATCACTGGATAGAATCCACTGGAGGCGGAAGTGTATGTATGCACGCCCGCTTTTTCGAAGCAAGTCGGGGTCAGCGATTCTGTGGTTTTGCTTTTTGTAGGGCACACCGACTAGATAGATGCCGTGCTCAAGACTAGCCGCCTCTACTATTTCAGTCTGTGGCAGCGAGTCCACAGTTCAGTAAATGTCGATGTAATAACATGGCATTATTGTTGCTGTTGTTGCTAACAGCGTTGTCGATATAGTTGCAAATATGCCGTCGTCGGCTTTGTTGTTGTTGTTGTTATTATTGTTATTGCTGTTGTTATTGTTATTGCTGTTGTTTTTGTTGCTGTTGTTGTTGTTGTTGCTGTTGTTTCTGTTGCTGTAGGGCCCACTAGCAGAACAAGCGTGGCGCTTTCCGCTGTCAGGTGGCGTCAAAACAGGTGTCATATAGTAACGTTAATTTCAGTGATACTGCCTTTATAACCGCACGACTACAAGAACATCCAGCCCACAAACCCTCCGGTTTGTGTGCCTCTGGAGCAGAACAGGAACCGAAGCTTCTGGTGGACTCTTGCCAGAAAAAGCCACACACAAATAAAGAATATTTATTGTCGCAGGGAGCAAGAAACTGTTTTTGAACTATCGGAACCAGGGCCAGGAGCAGCGTATAAGTACTGCCGTGGACATGATAGCAGGTCCCCACTTAAAGGCATTTCAGGCGAAACTGGCAAACAACTTGTGCCGAAAGGGTAGTTCTGATAGTTCTGATATAAATATATATATATATTTTTTTTTGGTTTTTTATGGAACCGTCTTTACCAGACGGCAAATTTATTTAAGTTCAATAATTCTTCAATAAGCTTGAAATTGCCATTATTAAATAAATTCAAACAATTATAACTATTCAGGTAACTTGGCAGAAAAGGCTATCGCTTGTGTCAAATATTTTATACACACACACATATATATATATATATATATATATAAGCTTGCTTACGCCGCTGTGTATTATCAGTACTCTATGTTCGGTAGGGTTGCTTGTGGCATTTTCTGGCTTAGCAATTGTTATACTGTAATCTTAGACACAGAGCAGCTTGCATGTCTGCAGCCAACGGTGGCAGACCGGCGGAGATCTGTATCGCCGTTTGCCAGGAGTTTGTGTGCACGGGTACGTTTATGAGCATATAGGTCATGAGCATGTATAGCTGGCAGACATATATACATAGGCGTTGGCGTTGGTGGGAATCAAATTAAAACATTACCAACAACTACTGCAGCAGCAGCAGCAAAACCAACAACAACAACAACAACTGGCCACAGCGTCGTCTGACGACAACGACATCGCCGGCAGCGCGGGTAGCAGCGCGGGCAACAGCAGTACCTCAAGAGCAACAGCAGAAGTAGCGGTAGAAACGATTCGATGCGAGTAACCAGCATTCACTTCGCTGTTCACTGTTACTACTGTGCGTTCTGCGCTTTCGCCGCCGTTGCTGCTGCTGCTGTTGTTGTTGTTGTTGCTGTTGTTGCTGTTGTTGTTGAGGTTGCTGCTGCTGTTGTTGTTGTTGGTGCTGCTGCTGCTGCTGTCTTTCTTATTGTTGTCATCGTTGTTGTTGTTGTTGTCACTGTTAGGTTGTCATCGGCTACTGTCGTTGTTACTGTTAGGTTGTCATCGGCTATGTTAAGCCTTTGGGTAACTGCTGCTGCAGCAGCAGCAACAACAACAACGACACCAAAAGCAAACAAACGACAGGTGAACGTCATCGTTCACGACGACGGTGGCGGCGGCGGTAGTTGTGGCCAAACGGGATAAACAGTGAACAATGATGGCTGGTAGATGATGGGGTGCCCCTTTTCCGCCGTTTCCTCCCTCTTCTCCTTCGCCTCCGTTTCCCGTATTCTTGGCGACCACACTGTAAACACGTCGACGAACGGACGGACAAAAACCAACGTCACTCACTTCGACCTGCTAACGTTCCTACCTAGCGACGGTGGCCAACATACAGGCTGCGCGCAGTCCTTAGTGACGCCTCGCCCTCCTCTAAGGATATATATATATATATATATATACACGTATGCGTGGAGGATAAACGCAAGTTCGCGTATGCTTTGTTGGGACGCTAATCGACTCGCTGCCGTTAGACGTCACTGCTATTAAAAGTCGTAGTGCGCGGGGAGCTCATGGTAATTGTAGTTATAGAAACATTGTGGTGGGACGGCGAGTAAGGTGGGGCGGGTGGTAATGGTAGTTATAGTAGCAAGGACCGTAGCAGAAACTCTGCAAGCACCGTGCCACGTGCTTGCAGAGAGTCCAATATGTCCAATATCGTCTGCTAGCTGCCGGCATAACCCACCACATACTTCCCGGCTCCCACGGGTGAGTGGGTGGGTGGGTGAATGATGGACCCGTCGGTGCTGTCGTCAGCGCACAGCGATGCCGTCGTCTTTGTCGACCTATCGACGGTCTAGCGACCGAACCAATCATATCTGTATCGTTTTTAACGAAACCTGTGGATGTATATATAATGTTTTGTTTATTGTGGAGGAGGTATTAAATGCACTTCCTTATTATTGCTACAAATCTCTATCTCAAGCAATGTGGAATTTGACCTCAACGGTTTGATGTTACTCCGTTGAGAGCGACCCATACCCACCAAACGCACCTCCACTCTTAAGCTTCACTCTCTGATAGCTCATGTCTTCAGGGCAACAGTTCTGTGGACTATCAGAAGAAGTGGCAAGCTCTTCTCAGATCAATTGGTTTGGGAGACCGCCCATGGGCTCCAATACCCGTCCAACACCTACAACTCCGTTTCATTCAAGTTGCGCTTATCTGCGGCTGATTTGGGCTAGACGATATGTCTGTCTTTCTTTACAATTTTGCTTCTGGAAGACCTCTTTTGCCATAGCTGCTCAACTTTCATGCCTGATTACTGAAAACAATGCAATCTGCAATTTCTTTTAAGCTTTGCCGAGGTAGGTTGCGGATTTCGTAGTGTGGGTCTCCCTGCTTGGTCCAATCGCCTCGGATGTAGCTGCGCATAGCTGCGCAGTCTTCCAGGCCGAGCATTGTAGAAGTGCTCTTGAAGTCGCCTCGCGCGCCTCCTGCTAGAACACGCATGTCACCCACGGAGTCTCTCCAATTCGGAACAAGTACGAGTGAAAGTTCCAGTGACATGTGAGCATCTGGGTGAGGTGATAGGTAAGGTCCGGAAAGAGGCTCTTCAGTACCCCCGTCGTCTTAAGCCTGCCATATTTGCATGATAGTATTCCTTTTTCTGTTATTTTCTTTCTATGTGGGAGTACCTAAGTCCCATAATCGACTCCTTTCGAATGCTTTAAGATCTCTGGGGATCGACCCTTTCAGTTCAAGAGCAGCATTCGTTCCAACTGTGTGGTACGTCTGAATCACCCTCAAGGTGTTGGGTCGTTCGTAGTGTTTACTTCGCCTTCTTCGTCTGAGGAGTCGCCCTTACCTAAGTTGCCGCACTGAATAAATCTACTGATTAGAGACCGTCATTATCAGTACTCTAGGGCACGCTCGTGGACTATGGCTGTTCGGCCTTAGCTTATTATGCACACTACCCCGGCTCCTTCTTCATCATCGTATCTCTGTTGTGACCCCGAGGCAGCGGGCTTTCTTTACCCTTTTGATGTTCTGGTCATCGAGCTGTAAAGGGAGCGGACGAATCTTCTTCTTTTCTGCGGAAAGTATTGCTCTTATATATATATATATATATATATATATATATATATATATATATATATATATATATATATATATATATATATATATATATAGCTACCCTAGCGATCTAAGCACGCTGGAATATAATATATATATAAATATATATATATATATATATATATATATAGCTACCCTAGCGATCTAAGCACGCTGGGATCGAAGAGGCAGCACGTGAAGTCAAAATTACAAAGATGGTGGAAGAGAAACATCATAGGAAACAATAGAGGACAAAACAGAGTGAACGAATAAAAGGTAAACGCATTTTAAATAAACTAATTGTTGAGGTAGACATAGTTACCATAATAAGTAACGCAAGCGTGATTGCACATTTCAAATAGGCTATTGAGGAAGGCAAAGGTGAAAAATCAAGTGTACAAGGTCAGCCTTACTATGATCATGTAGTAGTAATGCCTCAAGCATTACTATGATTTCACTTTTGAGAACGGATGTGAGTACTTATACATACATTTGTCTCTGAACTGCGCGCATGTGTAACGATGGAAGATCCCGCTCAGTACCAAGTTTTGCTTGACACGAACGGTGCAGAGCGTCCGTTGCATTTTGGTCGCATTTATTCCAATAGTACATGCCAATAAACGCACCAATTGATTGCTTGCTGCACTTACTACGACCAAGAACAGTGACTCAAGACGACTTTGAAACAGCTCAGGCAGAAATCGGCGCTGCGCCAGCTATGATGGGTCTATCTGATGTAATGATTCGGCCAACAAGCAGAACCAGCAGCAGCAGCTCATACAAACGCGACTGACGACTGACGTGTGTCACCAAACGTTTGAATAACAAGTCAAGTCATTTAACAGTTTTCTCTTAATATAAATTCCACGTTTTCACAAATACTCAAGCATACCCACACACACGCATGTATCTGTGCTAGTAGCTAGCTGGGCGCGCGAATTTAAACGTTGGGTATATATATATATATATATATATATATGCAGGTAAAGTTGATTATGAGCATATTACTGCCACTGTCACTTCTGCTTCACAACTATGTAATACCATATTTAGATGTTTCATTTAGAAAAATCCTGATTTCTATGTGGATTTGTACAGAAGTCTAGTCTTACCCAAATCCCTCTATTGCAGCCAGGGTTGGGCTCCATATATGGCAAATCATATAAATGCCATTGAGAGGGTACAGGCCAAATGTATCAAACGGGTATCAAAAGATGTAATATTTCTCGTGAAAGCGTATGTCTTGTATACGTATGTTACACGAACGAGGTGATCTATCGCTGTATAAAAAAATTGTGTTGTCTCGGGACTGACCAGACCATGTTTGAATATAGAGATAATGGACTGCGAAGTAGAGTGAATGTTAGATCATTAGAAGTTGCGCGCTCAGTGAAGGCAAACAACACATTCTCGTGGAGAGTTCCACGAAGATTCAGATGTTGAATATTTTGTTAAAAACAATGTACGCATAGGCATATGACCCTTAAATAAAGGTGCTTTTGACTTGACTATAGTTCTGTCATCTTGCGGGTTCTGTGTCAGCTCGTGGCTTGTTTCTCGCTTGGCGGCAATAATCTCAAACAAAAGGAGCAACACATTGTGACTGGCTCTTCATTTATTTTCCCTTTTTTTTACTGAGTATACGTACTCGTATTAGTCTTCGTTAGTTATCGCTGTCATCTAGTCGTGTTATGTTCATTTCATCTCTAGTCGGGAGATTTGAACAAGCCTCGGCGGATTAACACCGCTCATCTCATTATATAAAACGCTGACTTAATCCCTGTAAGCCTTAGCTCACATCGCATAGACGAAATGCTAGACTGCATACGTTATTTCCTGCTTTCGCGCCTTATTTTCGATCTCTCTCTCTCCATATATATATATATATATATATATATATATATATATATATATATATATATATATATATATATATATATATATATGTATATACTCTTCGCCGTAATCTAGCTTGGATGTAAATAAGGCGCCTCAGTATCTTCAGGAGCTTCAGTCGTATTACGATAATTACCATAAACTTTGTCTGAGTTACGTTTAATCTGTCAGAGTCTGTGGAATTTGTGGACGACAAGAGTAGAACATTGTCGGAGTACGTGAAGATCGTGCTGTTTTCATGCGCTTGTTTCGACAGTTTTGCTGACAGAAGCGGTGGAAGCGACACGAGGTCACTAATTTGAATACAAGTCGGCAGATATATGCTGAGTCTCGCTGAGCAACAACGACAAAAACTGCATAAAGAAAAAAAAAAGTTAAATAATATTAATTTATTGAATAAATAATAGTTTTGATTATTACCAACAAGCAGCAACTTGTTGGTGCTCGTCCCTTGTAGAAGTGGCGCCAGCAGAGCAATTGTGAATAACACGTATTAACAAACAGTTTAAAAATCGCAACACAATCAAGAACAAGCAATGCACTCTTCGATGTTGATAGCAATAACAGCCATAAACGTAGCAACAACAATTATCACGGCATTTATGGTATAGTGGACAGCAGTACAACAATAACAGCGCGTTCATCTGTAGAAACAGCAAAACAAATTAAGCAGCTCGCCTAAGAGTGAACGTAATTGTTTTCACTGCTGCTACTGGCATAGCAAAATGACGAAGAACTTAACGACGGTAATAGTTTACCATAATGCTACCAAACAAGAAAGAGATGGTGCCATCGATATTGGCTCCCATCATCTTGGTCCCCAACGTTAACAAAAACTCATAGCGCCTGTTTATGTTTCCGTAGTGAAGGTATCTACAGCGATTCATTCTGTGCGTGTGCACTAAAAGTGGCTTTTTAAATACGCATAGTAGTATGTTGTTTGTAATGAAGTGGGCGACCTGATTGCAGTACATTCTTGCACAACGTAATCGGAACGTAGTGCATTCGAAACAGTTTGTACAAGTGCTTTGGTGTAAACTAACAGGCTGCGGCTCACAAGCAGATCAGCAGCTGACCTTTTAGGTGAATCTGTGGCCTCTAACGTTGATTCAAACGAACAGTCAGAGCCATGACCGCGTGCATTTTGTACTAGCTCAGTCTTGTGTTCGCAATTTGTCGTACCTATTGTTTTTACTGTTGGTGGTGCTTCTTCTGCCAACATTGTTGTTGTTGTTGTTGCTGCTGTTGTTGTTGTTGTTTGCTGCTGTTGTTGTTGTTGTTGCTGTTGTTGTGGCTGCTGCAACGTGGGCCGAACAACCGTTTGCTTGTTGATCTACTGGCAGGACGTTGTTCGCACGGCGTCGCATTTGCGAGACCATCCACTGTAATTAGCGACATGCCAGATAAAGATCATGGTTTTCATCGGAGGCTGCGACATCGATTCGCCCAGTTGCTGTCGACGACTTCAGAGCGAGAAGACAACGGTGACGGCGGCGACATCGACATCGACGACGACAACAACAACATCTGAAAGAAAGAAACAAAGAAAAAACGGCAGGAAACAAGCGAAGGTCAGAGTGTCGTTGTCGTCGTCGTTTTTGTCGTCAACAAGAATGAAAGATGAAGACCGAAGACGGCGTACCGACCGCGATGACCGCGACGCTGAGACCAAGAGAAACAATCTGGTGTGGAGCAGTTAGTGCGAGAGAGCTACATATACTAACCAGCATGTGGCTAGCACGGCGAGAGTCGAGGAAGACAAAGACAAAGAAAGTCAAGAGATTTTGTTTGTATTTTCGTCCATCATCTAGCGTCGTCACTTGGGTGTCAACAGCATTTGACGGTCTCCAACAAGACCAATTCCCCTATCATCCTGTCGGCGAGTCAAATTGTTCTGGCGACCAATATATATATATATATATATATATATATATATATATATATATATATATATATATATATATATATACATATATATATATATACATATGTGTGTAAAAACAGAATGAACAACAGGGCCAGGAAAGGCCTGAAAAAGAAGAGAACGAGAAGAAGGAGAAAGAGCTGGCGACATCGTCCAAGTCATCGCCTGGTGGTTGGTTGGTTGGTTGTTAGATCCATCCGCCCAGAGCACGGTACGACGTCGTCGCCGACACATTGCCGACTAACTGACTGAACGAATAAATGAATGAAGGAATGAATGAAGCCCACATATACACATCGACGTAGACGACTAGATACGTGCACGTACATACGTGTGTACGTCCGTACATATGTACGTATACGCGCCTCGTTGTACATGAACGTCCTCCTCTACACATACGACGACAAGGAGAGACCGGTTACCGGCCGGCAGTTGTTAGCTAGCCGATGGCTGGGCTGGTCGTTCGGTTGGCCGCCAGCAGTCGATTCAAGTCAGAGAGAGCCTTGAGGCCGCCGATTCGTAAGTGAACCCCTATTTCCGGCTCGATGTTCCGTGACTACGGCACAGGGGCTGTCGCCGGTCGACGTCTGCAAAAGAGACAGCGAAGGAGGGGAGAGAGAGAGAGAGAAAGAGAGAAGCGGGATAAACAGGGAAAGAGAGCGAGAGATAGAGAGGAGCGAGATAAACAGTGAGAGTGCTGTTAGACCGACAAACCTGGGTTACAATGGAAATCACACAACGACCGGGCCAGACAACGACGACGACGACGGCCGCGGTCACGGTCATGGGGGGTTCGGGGGTCGGGTGGGGAAGGTGGGTTGAGTTGGAGAAAGGAGTTGGGGGAAGGGCGATGGCGGTGCTTCATCAAACGGCCTACAAACGGCAGACAACAAGCAAACACTTCACGCCGGTAGTACATACAACGGCCGTGTCGTGTTGGTGACGAATCCTGGCGCCGGCCGTGTCGTGTTGCCGTATACTCCTCCCTCCCTCCAACCTCCCCCCCCCCCCCCCCGCCACGTCATCGGTTAGGGTTGTTGCTGCTACTTGAGGAAGCATATATATATTTATTCGTACGTATTGTTATCTATATTCCGTTTACACACACACAGCGTATACGGCTTCACGTGTACTTATACACTCGCCCAGCAAAATAGAAATAAATGTTCACATGTACATGCAAAGCATATTCATAATGATGACGATTATGTTAAAGCGTACAGCGAGAGGAAAGGTAACAGTAGCAGCAACAGCAGCAACAACAACCATAACTAGAGAAACAATGAACACGATAGCAGAGAGACGCAGAGCAAAAGCAGCAGCATCAACAACAACAACCCAAACAACATTATCAGCAACAGCACAAACAACAACGACGGCGGCGGCGGCAGAGACTGGCGACAACAACAACAGCAGCAGCATTAGCAGCAACAATTTCTAACAACAACATTAGAGACAATCGTTGCTGATGATCGTAATTTGTACCAGTTGATAACTAGCTAGAACAGGATACGGCTTAACCAGGTACAAAGTGGTGTTGGCGGATACATGACGGCCGCGCAAACACCAATCATCATCTGCTCGCCACAATCGTTGATCGGAACGACGACGATGACAACAGCAACAACAACAGCGACCACAACAACAGCAACATCATCATCAACAACAACAACAGCAGCAGCAGCAACATCATCACCATCAACAACAACAAAGACAACAACAACAACAGAGGCAGCAGCAACAGTAGCTTCTAGCGTTTGTCCCGTGCAGACACCACCAATGGCAGCGCCGAGACCGACGACGGTACACCAACTATCAATACGGCCTAAACAAGCGGCCCGCCTTACTGGCTGTCCTGGGCTGTCCTGTCTGACTGATTTGCCGACTAACTGACGGCCTGATGTCCTGTCTGTCGAAATGACCCGTCGGGCTGTTGTTTAGCGGAAAACAAATGAACAAGCACCCCGCCGGTAGGCGCAACTTCGACGACTACGATGATTATTCATTCATCAATTGCGTTTGTTAGCACTGTCTGACCATATAATAACAATATTAAAAGTAATGATCATAATCAATGCGAATTATAGTGTAAGACTTTACCTTTTATTGTAACGATTAGTATTGCTATTGCATTATCATTTCTATCATATATATATATATATATATATGCTGGAAATGATAATGCAATAGCAATATTAATTAATACAACATAAAAACATAACATAAAAAATTATACAAAAAAACAATATAATTTGTCCAGGCATTGTTACAATGAAAGGTAAAGGTCTTGCACATATATATATATATATATATATATATATATATATATATATATATATATATATATGTATATATATACATTTGTACACATATATATATATATATATTTATATACATTTGCAGATCTTAAGAGCGAGCGCTTTGAAATGCCAACGCTGTCTGACTCTTGATCGCTACATCGACTCGAGGTCGAGACACACAGTGCGCGCCTGCACGGTGGTGGGATGGCCATGCCGGCCATATCGACTAGAAAGGTAGAGCCTGGATAAAGAGCTGAAGATGAAAGAATCTGAATGTAGGCGCTTTAATACGCACTAGCACGAAGAGAGATTTGATCCAGAGTTACCCACGGTACTTTCGAGACAGATCATTTCTACGTGATTCCGAACCCTATATGTGACTGTTGTTGGCCAAAAGCCGCGTACGACGCACATCTCAATGAGGTTACTTTCAAAGTGAGATGATTTTATGGCGGCATTTAATGCAGGCTTAATTAATAGCCACTTTGCCGTGGTAAATAGTTACCAGCGCAGCTATCTATCTTGTTGTCGTTGCTAGCGCTGTCCTAGCTCATATCAGATTGAGATAGTTGCTAAACAAGTGGGATCGGGTAGAGGAGAGATAGGCATACTGTAATCTATTGTACTCCACCCACGGCTGCTCCGGGTGTCCAGGGAACGTTGAAAGCTCGGGCAGTAGGCAGTCTCACACAAAGTGACTGAAAGTGGCAAAAGCTATTTATAGGCAAGAAAGACACACCTTCCTTTCCTACATGTATGGCGAATTTACGAACAATTAATTATGGTTAGAACCTGTTTACCTGTCCAACGAATAGTAGGTTTTGGAGTATGTCACTTGAAAATCTCGCAGTGGCACGGCCGTAAGTGACAACCTGGAAGGTATGCTAGCATCAACAACAGTAACAACAGCAGCAGCAGCGGCAATGCTAACAACAGCAACGGGAAACAATATTGTAGTATGAACAATAAAACAGTGAAGAAAACAACGACGACGGCTACAACGACGAGAATACGAGCGACAGTATTCTCAACGAAGGCAATATCGTGAAAAATAACAGCGGCGGCAGCAGCACCAACAACAACAACAGTGACCATAACGAGCGCCGTTGTTAACACGTATGGCTGAATATGACGCCAGTCAATCATACTTTTTGGCGGGGGTTTGGTCGCGCCAGCTGAAGTGCGCACTAAGACAACAGCAACAACAACAGAAACAGCGACGACGACAACAACAACAACAGAAACAACAACAACAGCAATAGTTACGTCGACGCCAACAACAACAACAACAAGAATAAGCGACACAATAACAACGAGAAGCAACAAGCTTGGTTGTTGGCCACCCGCCGCCGGTTGGTGGGGGGAGGTGGGGGGGGGGGGGTAGAAGGGTAGGGGGCGTGTTGTCTTCGCCGTTGCACAACGAGCTGCTAATGATATTCGTGAGTCGGTGGTGGTGGTGATGAAGTCGCCGTTGTTGTTGTTGTTGTTGCTGCTGCTTTTAATGCTGCTGTTGTCGCTGTCGGCGGCGGCGGCAGTGACAATGACGACAACGACACGATATAAGAACGACGACGACGACGACACGATATAAGACGACAACGACGTCGATGACAACGATGATGCTAGTTCATTAAGGAGCTAAGGCGATGTCGCTGCTGCGGCGGCGGCGGCGATACAACGAAGCTGCCTGTCGTGAGGAGGATTGTAGACGTGGTCGTCATCGGCGCCGGTCGTCCGTCCGAGACAAGAAACGGTAGATTCTTCCGCAGGGCGTTGTTGGATCTCGACAGCGGGTCAGAGCGGCAAGAGAGACACCTCGCTCATGCCGACGACGACGACGACGACGACAACAACAACACCAACGACGACGACGACGCAACGACAGCAACAATAACGACGACGCAACGACAGCAACAATAACGACAACCGCGGCGGTGACGGCGACCGTGACAACAGCAACAAGCTCTACGCCTCGACGCCTCAACACTGAATACGACAACGATGCTAATTTCGACGACGAACACTACAACAGCCTCATCGTCGTCGTCGTTGTTGTCGACAAACATGACAACAACAGCAGCAGCAACAATAACAACAACAACCACAAACAACGCTACGACGCTGACTACAACACCGGCTATGACGACGCTGGCTACGAAGACGGCAACAACAACGACTGACGGGAGACGTCATGGCGCGCTACGACGCCGGTGACGATCGAGAGCGCGTCGGCAGGCAACACGTTAGCTCGTTCGTTGTTTCGTCCATCTTCGTGACGATACTTCATTAGTGGCGGTGGCGGCGGCAGCAGCAGCAGCAGCAACAGCAACAGCAGCAGCGAGGACGGCGCAAACTCATCACGCGCACTCGTTGGGGCCACCATGACAACATACGCCGAAGGTTCGGACACACCAACAGATGAACGCGCCTCAACCTCAACTGACTCACTCACTCACTCACTTACTCGCTAAGAAACATACACACGGACTGACTGACTGACTGACTGCCTAACTGACAGATAGATAGATAAACAGACGGATTGGCTAACTGGCTAAAGAGACACAGGCGGCTGGCGACTCAGGCGTACGAAACACGAACTTTGCTCGCCTACCGAGAGCAATACACACACGCAGATCTACGAGTGGATGGATCGGCCTGTCTTAAGACTGTCGCAGCCATCCTACGCCACTAGCTTGCCTGTTCCCGACAGACCGAACTGTCGCCACGTACTTTCGCTGTCACTTTCTCCCTATACATATATATATATATATATATATATATATATACACATATATATGAGTAAATACATGGCAGTTATCCATATTAAAATGTATTTAAAACTTGACAACAGCAGCGTATGCCCACATCGTATAAAGGTCATCCTCATAGTAACAATATATTAATAACAATACGAACACTCCTATACATATATATATATATATATATATATATATATATATATATATATATATATATAGTACTGCGATACTGCAATGCGGCAGCAATAATGGGCACAATGAGGGGCTGCCTCGAGGATAAGCTCGACTGGTAGCGCTCCCCACAAGCCCTAGTGTTGATAGTTAATTACATCTCGCTGTAACACTTAAATGTCATTTTAATA
Organism: Dermanyssus gallinae; assembly: GCA_003439945.1. NCBI lineage: Eukaryota > Metazoa > Arthropoda > Arachnida > Mesostigmata > Dermanyssidae > Dermanyssus > Dermanyssus gallinae. The sequence goes on from QVRM01006368.1 coordinate 25,834, forward strand.
ATTTTTTGAGTAATACCATCTGTTGCACAATCTAAAAAAAAAATATAAATACATATGCATATATATATATATGCATATATATATATATATATATATATATATATATATGTATATATATATGCATGTATCTAAGCACAGCTGGAGCTGATCGATGCAACGTCAAAAGTGTCGTGTTAATGACGGTGTCAGTCTCTCTCAATCTCCACGACCCTTGCTTAATCGTCGTAGTGAGGCACACAATTTCGTGCTGCCCCTGTCTCGCTTACGTGCAGATGCTACCTACGGTAATGCTCATTCGTTCATGCTTGTTGTGTTCGTGGTCGTCGGCGTTCTTATCGTTGTTGTCGACTCTACTGGGTACAATCTACTGGATCTCCGCACAGGAAGATCTGTTTACTCATGGTTCACACGTGCTAGACCCGCCACCACGCTAGACTGGAACAAGCACCAGGGACAGGCTGTCGATACCCCGTGTTAGCAGTCGTTGTTGTTGTTATTGTAGATACTACACTTCTGTAGCACTTAGTCTGAAGCTAGATATGTAGGGAAAAAAAGAGAAGCATTAAACATCGGATAAAGGTTCGCTTAACTGTGGTCATACCTTGGAGTGTAAAAGCTCATAACGCAAGCTGAACCTTTCTGTGAAATATCTATCTTTTTATTGAGAGTGTTAGCGAGTATTATTTTGGCCGAAATCGGCCATGTGTTGTTCACTACGCTAGCCGTCAGTTTTATTCCAGCCTGTCGGCTATATGGTGTTACGGCCGCTTTGCTATTTGATTTTCGTGTCAAGTTATCAGCTGAATATAGCGTTTATCAGCTAACCTAATAATGTTAATTACACTACTACTAGTAAGTAAACATAATAAGTTTACTATTTAGCCTTTGCCTCAACACAACGGGTCTCTCGGGTAAATTAGTCTGACATCAGTAGGCATAATGATTCTGCAGTCAGGGTGTCCTCGGTACAGACTCCAGACAAACCACGCCCGAATTCGGATTATCAAATAGAATCGGTTCTCCATTTACGTCAACAAGAACCTCATAATCGAATAAAATCTCAATGACGGTGTCCTTAGTGCTAGCACGCGAACGGTCGCGGAGGACATCTAACAGGTGATAGACTGCTTAGCCTCTGGTATGGAACTGAACTATGAGATTTACCTTTTACATATTCTGGTTCACAATAGCCTAAACATTGTAAGATTGCAGTTTCGTAAATTAATAAAAAAAATCTCAAATTCTCAACAAACAAACTCGGCCCCACCGATCGACAGGCGCTTCTTGACCTCCTTTGAAAATGAAAGTTGACAAAAAAAGCGCACTTTCAGTAACTCGCGATCTGGAGTTACTGAAAGTGCGCTTGCGCCCCAAAAGCGGCATACAAACCATCGAATGATGAAAAACCAAGGTGTAGGATGCCGTTCATTGACTGCCTCTCCTGAGAGCCCACCCGGGTTTTTCTTCTCGGCGTCCAGATTTTATGCACACTTCCTGCATGAAGTGTGCATATTTCGTTGTGTTCAGGAACCCAATCAATGCAATCATATTGACGATTTACATTCACTAAACAACCCAACGCTGTCAATTCTCGAGGTTTTACTAAACCCATTATTACCACCCGCTGCACGATTGAACCCTAGTTCCCGTATCTAAAGGAGACTTGGAGATTCCCACTGCTCAACCTTGAAGCTGGGGCCATCGAAGAAGCTGGGGCCCTAGCTGGTGCCGCCGGAGTGTCACAGTTCGGGAGCTGTTCCGGTTGCCCGGTAGAAGGTCTCGAGGCTCGATGCGGTGGCAGGCCTGGCAATGCCCTGTCTGAGTGAGACTGGTGCGTCCTGCTGCAGGACTAGGTGTGCCGTCGCCTCTTCAACGAAACCATCGATGACTCGGCTAGAGCTCATCTAGAAGATGTCGCCGCTTAGGGCTCAGGCTCTTAGTTAATTCGAGTGCATTCGCGCCTCGCGACGGGAGGAGACAGATAGGTGCGCGAGTTCGAGCCCCACCGTTGCCGAGTCTCTAAATTTGCATTCATGGGAGTCCGTCTATGTAACAATGCAAAAAGCAGTCTCGTGGACGTTCAATCTTGACTGGGGGTCAGCCCGAAAGGTTTAGGCTCTTGGCACTGCCCAGGGCTCGGATGGGAACTCTTCTCGATAAGTGCACGAGATGGAATGACACTCACTTCTTCGTAACGAGGTCAAATATTTCGTTTTGGGTGCAACCGTCACCGACTCCTTGGTCCTTCAATGGTCAGTTTATTAAATATGCACGAGCTACTGCAATTACTTCTACAAAATGTTTTTGATGTCTTATATTTTGCGCTTGGTCCACCACTATCATATGTGCTTCAACTGAAGTAGCTACATTCGCTTTCAGCACGTTCACGACTTTTGCAAGTCGTAATGCTGTTGTTGATGATACTGTTGTTTTACTAGGTCTATTGTTGTTTGATTTTGGACTTTTCAGATTTTACCTTGCAATTACCCACCTCGGTGCGTAGTATCTGCTGAAACTGAGAGCGCTGCTGGACGACAATCGAGTAATACTTGTCAGTACGGGGAGGTATATAGACATACATTGCTGTACAAAACATTGACGAATGAGCGGGTGGCCAACCATCGGATAGACAGACAATGAGCAGTGAACGGCGCACACATTGTACCTTTCTATTGCTGTGAGTAGCATACGACAACCGGCGCATGCGAGTTCTCGGCGACGTTTCCTGCTAATATTGAGCGATAGCAGCATTAGCGATTACCACAACGATCCGATGACGACGACGATGACGACTACAACAACAAAATAATTTGTCAAGAGAGGTGCTGATGTGGAATATATATATATATATATAGAGAGAGAGAGAGAGAGGGGGGGGGGAGAGACAAAGTTAGATATAGTTCGAGAGGGGGAGGAGATAAAGAAAAGAGTGAAAGAGAAAGCTGAGTGTGACGATGATAATGAATATTATGCATATCGGTATATCTTGCCGGCGTCCGCCCGAACTGACGACGGACGTCAGTACGTTGCTACAGTGAGCGAACGTAGACTTGACACCACAGCAACATCGCCTATACACCATTGTTACGATGAACCACGCTCGCCATCATCACTGCAGCTAGCTTGCATTTCGATGATTATACCACATCGACGCCGGCTGTGTCACTGTGGGCAAAGCGTTACATAGAGAGAGTGGTTCCTTCTGAAATCGATTTTTTTTTGCAGCAGCAGCTACGAAGCTCAGTGGACGAGGCAGATCGTCTTTTGATCGCTGATGTCGTCGTGGTCGGACGTTGTACTATAACTGTAGTGGTTCCCCCACGAAAAGACGGTCGATTAAATAGGACAATCCATATTTGTTCGTTGACGCACGGCCGGTATCACCGTTGTTGTTGTTGCTGTTGTTGTTCTGGTAGCGTCATGATTGTTGCAATCACTGTCGTTGTTGTTGTTGTTGTTTGCTGTCGTTAAGGTTGTTATTTTGTTGTTGTTGTTGTTGTTCGTCGCATGTAGAGGCAACGCACACCGTTGGATGAATTAGTCACTTTGCTTGGGGCCTGTTACGGTGTTCACCATAGTCCCATAGGCGATGTAGGCGTCAAAAACCGCTGATGATGATGCTGTTGACGATAGTGAGGATAACAGGGGCTCTTTAGGTGGCCGCTCGCACCGAGCTGCCAATAATCTAAACCTAGTAGTGGCCTCAGTAGAAGAAATGGTTGTAGCAGGCGTACTAATAGTCGTAGTGTTAGCAGGAACCACAACAACGCTGATAAAACGCATTTCCCCTTTCGATCCGCGCCCCGAGCGGCGTCAAGATGCTTACCTCAGTGAGAACTTGCCATTCCAGCACTACTACTACCATTAGAATTGCTACGGCTCTTGTACTTGTACAACAACACGGCGTCACTACAGGCCGTCTCGGGGGTTGGGGGGGGGGGGGGAGAATGAGGAGCGGTCGATGCGCAGCACAGCCGCCGGTACTGGCTGTTGAACGTATGGCCTATTCCTGTGTTAGGCTACACGCCATGGCCGTTGTCGCCGTAACGTTGATTGCTTGGTCAATGTCCAAACGGCTCCAGCGACGGTTGTCGCCCCCAGCACTGATCAGGCAGAGGCTACTACAAACGACAGCCGATGACACTAGGATGGCGGTTCTGACCGCTTGGTTGGCTTCTTCGTGACTGACTCCAATCCGCCATTCTTCAGCCAGGCAACCAGCCAGCATTACAACGATACCATTGTCGGCACCAACACTTGCCCTACCCGTACGAGAAGCGGGCTAGGCGAAAGTGGACACAGCTGAATTCTTTTTTTAGACAAGCTTTCTTACCCAAATTTTCTTATTCTCTCTCTTTCTTCCATTTCTTTCGTTTTCGCTATCACCTGTCTAAACAGGTAACGTGCTGCGGATAACTTCGTTACGTTCGACGACGTCGTGTACGTGAGAGTGAACGCGTCTCACCACGGACTAAACTTCAATACTCTCCGTCGTTAGAGTAAAAATGTAAACAAGGGCGTTATAGGATTTGATAATTAAAGTAGCAGAAATGCACCCACTATATTGAGTCGGAAGTCATAACGAGGCTCTTGAATGTAGTCCAATAATCTCTGTGTTTTTAATAAGCATTCATGTTAACTTTATGGCAATGAATGAATGAAACACATAGCTTTATTCATGAGTACTTGCAAATTCACTCGAAAGCATACATCCTCTAAACTGCGGAGGTTGCCATGGGCTTGAACGAAGGTCTTGTGATGTCTCTTACAATGACCTTGATATTAGAACCAAATGACTACAAAGGGTTTTAGACTCCCACTGTTGCCCAGGGTGATCTAACCAAAGTTGTTGTGCTCGATGAGTTTCCACCTCCTCCTAAACTGCAAAAACGTTATAATGCACGCGTTAACTTTGATGTCATCATCAAACTATTTCAGTCAAAATGTTATAATACAGTAACTAAATTGCTGTTTTATAGATACCGAAACATACAATAGTTTGTAGAAAAAACTAACGAGCATTATTTAAGGGAACGTTCAGCATTAGCCGGTAGCGCATAAACTTGCCCGTAAAAACATTGAAAAGTATCCATATTTGTCGACTGCTGGAAGTGTGTGCAATCGGCACTAGCGCATAGGTGGAGAGAAAAAGGACATACACGTAGGAGAGAGGAGATGTAACAAGAAAGAATTTGCTTTACTGCTAAATGCGATATTGTTATCACGACGCACCTGAGCGGACAGTACACCGAAGGTTAGCTGTACTTCTCAAACGTGAGCACATCTGTGACCATACCTCTATGCGGAAATTGCCTAGATATGAAACGAGAGCAAGCGTCAGACTTTGAATACGCGGCCAAGGAAAATAACTTGTAGTTGCTATAGTTATTGCTCTATATTATGTGCGTCATTTCCTTGTGACAGCTTACCTAAGCAGCGTGGGTGATAATAACTTAATATCAAAACTATTAATCGCTTCTAGCATTTCTTGTCGTGCGCCCGGTTTATCGACTTTGATGTGCAAGTTTATATATAAAATTACTATGGGTGACCTTACATGTTTCCTTGTAAGTGCTCCAAACTTGCACTTCCATTATCTTAAAAGCTATATATATATTCTATAAAAGCATACTCAATCTCGGCTTAACTAGCGCATCGACGCCGCCAGCATATAGGCATCATATTAGATAATTGTTTATTTTGCAATGAGTTTGCATTTCAATATAGCACATAATCATCAATATATCCAATTTGAACACTTCGGTGACCGTCCCACCGAGCGAGAAGATACAGAGACCGCCGGTGCGGTCTGGCAGCGCTCTGCGCGGTTAGGCAACATGTCAGGTTGTTTAGCGTTTGTGAGAACTGAGTTCAGTCATACTGTGCTTCTGGTCGCTTAAACGTAGAACATTTTCTGGTCAATATTGCTCGCGCTTAATAAACTAGCAATGATATACAAACCATTGCTATATAAACGGCAGCCGAGGTCACACTTTTAAGTACCTGTAACGATTTACAACAATAAGGAGTCAGAATAAGAACCTGTTTTATGCAGCCGGCACAAGATAGCTTACTTGACAGTTCTGGGTTGAGGGACATTTTGTAACCGTTTCCTATGAAGCAACCGACGATTCTATGTGATTTAGACGCACGGCGATATGCCATCGTGGGCACATCGCTCATTTGCCACTTAATTTTTGGTAGTTGTTTGTGAAAGCTACGAGGGGACACGTCGACATCATTCATAGTCCACTAGTAAGACAGAGAAAAGGCTAGCAAAAGACAATACTGTGCTCACAAGCATACGTTTACTACGTTTGCATTGAGTTCTTTACAACCAGAAACGCTTTTCAGTATGTCTGCTTTTTCGCAGTTACAGACGGACCAAGAACCATCTCCGCAGGAAATTGATGTGAGTGAGTCTTGCATGACATTTATTATTTGTTGCAGACTTGTGGTTTGCGGACTACCAATATATTGAGTGCGGGTGGCCGTTGCGTAACACCGCAGAACTCTCTAGGATCCAATCGACGCCAATATGCGTCACGCGGAGACCTGGGAAAGTTAACACCCTGGAAGAGTGAGTAGTTGAGAACCTATTCCATTGGTTGACAGCATCATCTTAGTTAATGTTTGGGTGGAGTTAATTCTGCCACAGACAACGCTTAAATAGAAAGGTTAGCACAAATATGTTGGCGACACAACAGCCGTACACTAAAATTTGGCCACATGCTGATATGCTGTACAATTTCCAGCAAGGATTCAGTGCATAAAAGATTCGACCAACCATTGGGAATGAAGCTCCATCCCTGGGGAGTGTGTATGGATGGTACAAAATATTTTGAACTGGACGTTTCAATCTGCACGACGAATCACGTAATAATTACAGCACACGACAAAGACGTGGCTTGTATGAAGGCTGTGATGATGAAAACTCCAGCATAACATATACTTGAACATCGCTAAAAGAGGCTTGGATGCCAAAGCCCTTCATAAGATGGTCAGCCGGCAGAGAGTCGCCATCTTCTTGTGTTAAGGGCGATGGCCGACCTAGAAGAAGGTGGTACAAAGACGTGTGATTAATGTACTACAGGATGCTTACCAAGGGTTTTTACTGCGCTTACCAGAAAGAAAGCTCTAAGGCGTCTTTGCGTAGTCAATGATTTCTCCAGCAAGACATTGTGCCAGCCCCGTCCGGGCTAAAAACTCTGAGGCTTTTATCGTCGCAAGTGGAGTCTCGCCGCAAGTGAAGCTGCCTAACCTATTCACCTGATTTGGTTGCGTACGATTTGTTTCTCGATTCGAAAATGAAAGAAAAAATTGAGAACAACTTGCATTCAAGACCTCACTTAGGAATATATCCTATGTTTTAAAAGGTCTTCCATAAATAATAGAGTGTTATCTAGAATATATAAACAAGTCTAATCCTTTGTTGATTGGTGCAAGCCCATAACTGTTCTAAGATGCGCGGCCTTAACTCGCTCTGATATTTTAGGCCAGCGACTAAAAGCTTATCCCATATGATTTATAGTCTGTACAACGCAGTAGTAACAACCTTCATATCGAAGGTTCACGTACTTCAACGGTTGGCCGTTGAGGTGAAGTATGTCCGTAGCATCTAGCCGACCGCCTTTGCAGAACTTCATGGCTTCAGTTTTTGCTTTGTTGATCGAAACGCCCGCTTCTTGGATCCGCTATACTCGCTGAGAGCTGCAGGCGACCGTAAGAGATGGAAGCTGCTTCGACTAAACAAAACCAAACTATCCGCGTACAACCAGATCGACTTTCGAACTTCGACACTTGATCTTCTCCGGTAGATCACCTACAAAACTTGAAAACAAGTTTGTTCGTGCCATCAAGTTCAGCGACCCCGTTCTCCATGATAAGATTGTTCTTTCGCAGTATACCTTAAGGAAGACGCAGCAGAAATCTCCGCTATACCCCCTTTCGCCATTTTATCCAGTACATGCGGCCGAAAACTAGAGTCGAATTCAGCTTGGAAATCAATAAACACTGCAGAAAGATATTGCCCTTTTTTCGGTAATACCCTATCGATCTCAGATATGAGGGGGGCGCGCGATATTAATGTCGACAGCCATGAACGAAAATCGTCTTGCTTCTTCGGTAAGACTGCCTTCGCCTTAAAACAATCATGAGAAACGGCTCACCCGCCTCAAGAAAACGTATAGAAATGAGTGGAAAATGTATCAAAGGCACAATTATGATTTTACATTTTGAAAGCATTTTTATCTGTAGACATTTTATCATCAACATTTCAAAAACTTTGCCAGATCCCTCGTGTATATGTGTGTGTGTATGTGGTCCCCTATGTGGGTTATTTTTTTACGTTTTATCTCTCCCTATTGGCCTGCCGAAGCATTTCATTGTAGTCATCACCGTAGCAACGGTGACGACGTTTAGGACGACAACGACGACGAAACAAAGTTGAGCAGCTCAGCTGCGGCTTCATGCTTCGTCAGCTGTGTGGATTTCGACTGTGGCGAATCTGTCCGCCGGCTTCGACTTTTACTGCCGCCACCTTCATTCTATACGCCTCCCGCAATTACAGCTCTTGCTTATTATTATTACTGCTAATGCCGCTAGTGCTACTGTAACGGTAGCGTTTCGCTCGGCAGAGCTAAGCAAGCATTACATCGCTTTCGTTTCTCTTTCTCCCCCCCCCCCCCCCCCGAACTCCCCACTCCCCACCCGCCGCCCCCTCCGACCATGCTCGCCACTTGGTACCCCCCGTGACCCGGCCTAACCGTAACTACGCCAACAACGACAACAACCGTTTGCAGCAATGTCATTACCATCATCAACACCATCATCACCACCATTCCCCCCCCATCAAAATCATCTGTTCGGATTTGCCTGCCTGCGCGTCCGGCAGACGTACTCCATCGAGCAGCCGCCATGCCGGTTCCCGTTACTTGTTCGCCAGCCGTTGTTGTTGTTGGTCCTGTTGTTGTTGTTGTTATTATTATTATATTTTATTCCCTTTATTGGTATTGTTGTTACCGCTAGCGCCGTCGTTGCTGCCGCTGCTGCTGGTGCCGTTGCCTGTGGTATTGTTGTTTTTGATCTTGTTGTTGGTGTTGTTTCCGTCGTTGTTGCCGTCATTGTTGCTGTGGTTGTCCCTGTTCTTGTCGTTGTTTTTCCTGTTGTTGTTGTCGTTGTTCTGTCGTCGCTGTGTGGCGGTGGCGACGGCGGCGGCGTTAATCCTGTCGTAGCGCCAAAAGTACTGACAGTGGCGACGGCGACAGCGAGCCAGGCGGCATCACCAGCAGCAGAAGCAGCAGCAGCAGGAGCCGCCGCGTCAGCCACCGCATCAGCAGCAGCAGGAGCCGAAGCGAAGTGGGAGGAGACGCGTAATCACCAGGACCTCCCGACCTCTGTGGTTGTGGTGGTAGCGGTAGTTGTGGTGGCGGCGGCAGAAATGAGCACGATGGTGGCGTGATGATCATGACGACAATTGTGTGGTTGTTGTTGTTGTCGTTGTTGTGATTGGGGGTGAGTGAGGATGGTCGAGATGAGGCTTATGATGGTGATCGTGATGGTGATGACGGAGATGTTGATGACGTCGACGGTGATGATGATGATGGTGGTGCTGCTGCTGCTGCTGCTGATGATGATGACTGTAATGGTGATGATGCTGATGTCTAATATGACGATGGCGGTGTAATAACGACAACGACGACGACAACGACAACGAGACCTATGCCGAAATCTTCAGCCACCTCCATCTAAAAGTTCCACCACCAACGCGGCCAGAACCTTCATCAACAGAAGATCCTTCACCAGCACCACCAAACATCATCGGAGCAAACAGACCACGACGACGACGACGGCGACAGCAACGGCGGCGGCGGCGGCCACAGAAGCAGGCGTCAACCCTATTGTTGCCGCTACTACTACTCGTCCTCCGCCTCCTCCTACTACCATGACGACAGCGGCCACTACAAGTACTATTACAAGTACGCCGAGTATAACCACGATCACTGCTACTACGACTCCTACTACTACTATTACTGCTGCTGCTGCTGTTGCTGCTGCAACTTCATCTCCTGACTCTAACTTCGACGGACACGAATCTTCGCCCGAAGCTGTGAGTCTTTCTCCTTCTCGTATCGTTCATGCGCAGCGCTCATTTGACGTCGTTCCCGCAGCGTCGCCGCCACCGCCGCCGCCGCCGCCGAAGTCGAAATTAATCAAAGAGGACGACGAGGTCGATGAAGAGAGCTTGGACGCGGAGCGGGAGGGGAAGACGTGGGGGGGGGTGGGGGAGGAATGGGAGGGCAGAGGGGAATAAAGGTTCAAGACGATCACTTCACGAAGTCTCGTATACGGCGGTTGTACCTCAACGTCTGCTCGTTTGGTGACGTCGTCCAGCGAGTGTCCTAACGCCCTAACGAAACCACACGGTTCCTGGCTAGCAGCAGTGGCTGCGGATGACCGCTACGTTGGCAGCAGCAGCAGTAGTAGTAACTGTCGTTGTCGTCGTCGTCGTCGTCGTGCGTAACGTGTCATTTTAGCTCATCGGTAGGTCATCGGTGCCGTGGTCGTCGGTCGCCGTAGATGACGAGAGACGAAGCCGCCGCATCACCAGAACGGATCAGAAAAACACACATACTCACCCATACACAACACACACACACACACCCGAACGCATACAAACCGACAATGAAACGAGAACGAAACTCGAACGAAAACGAACACGAGTGGGGCAGAAAGACAAGAGAGTGTGTGTGAGACAGATAGGAAACGGGGGACAGGGAGAGAGAGAGAGAGGACTAAGAGTTGGGAAGCAAATAATAGAGGCAAAATATCGAAAGCTAGGAGACAGAGCGGGGGGTGGGGAGAGGGAGAACAACGTCAAAGGATACAGATGAGAAAGATAAGAGGCTCAGGGAAGGGGGGACTGGAGAGAGAGAGGGAGAGATCAAGTGGAGAAAATAAAATGGAGAACAAGATTCGAAGGGAAATGAAGTAAGTAAAAACAATAGCAGCAATGATAACAACAACAACTACCACAACTACAGCAACAACAACAAAAACAACGACAAGAACAATAGCGTCTTGGGGACGTTGAGATGACAAGAACAAGAAGAAGAAAAAAAAGAGGAAGAAAAAAAAGAAGAAGAAGAGAAGAAAGCCGGACCTGGGCCACGTAAAGTCGTCGTCGAGAAAACAACAAACCGAAAAACAACAACAAAAAAGGAAAAGACGAACATAGATGACAGATAGCCAGTGAGAGAAGCAGTAAGAGAGAGAGAGCGCATGAGTGAGTCAGCTGCATGGGGACCGCCGTTGGTGGAGTTACTGTGCTGACTGACTGACTGGTTGGCTGGAGGGTCGCTGCTCGACTTAGATCCGTCCTCGTTATTGTCGTCATCCTCATCGTCCTCATCGACGTCGGCGTCGTTGGCTGCGGCGGCATTCTTGGCACCACCACCACCCGCCGCCACTACGGCCGCAGTAGCCGCTGCCGCCACCGCCTTCTAGGCACCACGATCGGCTACCTCAGATGAGGTAGTAGCAGTAGCCGCTGCTGCTGCTGCTGCCTGCAATAGCCACCACATGGATGACGACTGTTGTTGATTTTTAGCTGTGGCCTTCTTTAATTTGGGGGTTGCGCTCTGGCTGGCTGGCCGAAGTCGTCGTCGTCGTTGTCGTCTGCAGCGTCGTCGTCGTCGACGTCGACGTTGTCGTAGTTAGGGCGAGCGTCGCTCAACTAGCGACAGATCAACGGGTCGTCGCCGTCGCCGCTCCTCATCCATCCATCCATTGGTCGTGTTGATCCATCCATCCGTCTGTCCATTCGTCCGTCCGAGGAAGACTCGGACGGACACCGCATTGGCGACTCTTCACGATGAAGAACGACCGACGAACGGCGCGGTGCCATCTGACAACGACATCAGATCATCGCTGGCATCGCGCCGATCTTCGTGAAGGACTTGTGCAGCTAGCGGCGTACAGCAAACAACAAAGACGACGACGACGACGACAACGATGGCTTCGCAGCGGCCGCCGTGACGGATACAGCCGGACGGCCAGTACCGCCAACGCTGTGCCCTGCAACCTCCTCCGAGAGATGCGAGAGACGCCTTCAAAGGAAGCCTTTTCCCCCTCCCTCCCTCCTCTCTCACTATATATATATATATATGTATATATATATATATATATATAAATGTCACTCTTCCTCTTTCTCAATCTCCGACTTTTCTTTTCTCTTTAACATCTCTCTCATTCTGCTTTTCTCCCTGTGTGTCTCTGTTTGCCGCATCTTTCTTCTGTGCTTCCTTTCTTCATTCCGGTCCTGTTTCTTCGCATTTTGATTTTTGTATTTAGATGAAACCCAAGCCGAGCGCGCCGTTACGTTCTCACGAACTGTTAGTGATGAGGCGCGACAAGACGTGCCTGTCGTACGCGATCGCTAGGCTCGATCACTGGCCACAACGACAGCAAGAATAAAAAACAAGCTTGTCTGTACATACATAAATATATATATATATACAAATTATATATATATATATATATATATATATATATATACATACAAATTGTGCATATGTATGTATATTTTATATATATATATATATATATATATATATAGGCGCAAGACAAAACGCATAAAACGGCCTGGCAGTCTGGGGTAACGTGGGACCCTCAAATGCCCCCCCCCCCCCCCTAGTAAAACCTGGTCATCCCCTAAGCTGAATATAAGCCCTATTTTTACCAAATACGTCTGCAACCTGCTACGGTTGGGACAGGTAGTACGTGGCCTCTGCGCGTTCGCATCGTTACTGATCCATGAGATCCGGGATTGCTGACTCCTCCGCGCTCCGGTCCGTCCCATTAGCCTGCCATCTTTGTAGCGCAACCCTCCTTGCGTCGTATTTCTAGAAGCCTGGCCTTACTATTGTAAAGATGTTTTTGTCGATCCGCTTGGGCCTAAGGGTACCATTCGGACAATTACGAGGAGGCTAGCGTCCGCGGCTTTTCGTCTCTATGCTCTTGTCATTCCAGTAGTTTCTGTTCCAGTCCTTCGGCATCTTTCGTCTGTATCTGCTGGTGCTTAGTGCCGCCGGGCCCCACATTGACCCTCCGTAGAAATAGATCGAAAAAGCGACCAAGGCTAGCGGATGGCGCATATTCTCCGAAGACCCCCAGGTTTATGGCATTAGTTTGCTTAGAACCGTTACATAGTTAACGAGGACCGTGTTGTTCAGGTTTTGGCACTCCTTTTTGCTTACCGCCTTCAGGATAACGTGTAAATTCGTACTATTTAACGCATTCTGTACATCTATCAGTACTAGTAAGTAACCATTTTGAGCTTTAGGGTCTTTTATCGCATATATTTCATCATTCAATCATTACAAAAAATTTGGGCCATCAGCAAACACCCTGCTGATGGCCCGATTTGTCGACTCATAGTTATGGAACCCACATTAACTGCCTAAGAACGGGAGGTGCCTTTTAACTCCGTTAAGTATGAAGGAGACGCGCTGAGACCGGGCCTGGTGCCTTACCCAGCTTTCGAATAAATACCAAATAGGCTTTCTTATAATCACATGAAAAACTTCATCCCTTAGTAACAAGTCGGCGTTCGTTTACGGCCATGGAGTATATATATATATATATATATATATATATATATATATATATATATATATATATATATATATATATATAAATATATATACCGCAACTCCGGTAGCGCTGTTTAATCCATTGCTTCTACTAAGTAGAGCGGAGGAAAGGAGGCAAGCAAAGAATAACCTATACCATGAAAATAGACATGGTACGTACTTACTCTTAGTATTGTTGTCATTAATTTCATATATTTCCAAATGGTTTCGTTTACAATATTATAAACTATATATATATATATATATATATATACCGAGCACCCGGTCAAAATAATACTTAAAGCGGTTTACCTATCAGGCCATAGAGGGAGGCGTGACAGGACGAGAATATTCAAGTCAGCTGTGTATTTCAGTGTCCAGTGCGTTTGAGTAGTGCACAAAAACCACGTGAACGAGCGTGTGAGGATGTTACATGACTGATAGACCCGGGCCCGCAGAGGGTTGCACGGCTGCAATATTGCTTGTGCGAGAAACGAAATGCTAGTATTATTAACTTTGGGCTAAATGTGTGACATTTGTATGCTTACATAGATGTATGCATATATGCATGCGTATGTGTACGAATATACGTTTCTTTATATATATATATATATATATATATATATATATATATATATATATATATATATATATATATATATATATATGATAAGGTGGTATGTACTGCTTCGTTTATTGCTAGTTAGCTAACAGCGCAACCACAGGTAACAACGACGACGTCTATCTGTTGTTGCAGTAAGGCTCTGCTCTTTAGTCGGCGTTTGCCCGGTGTGTCACTCCACAAGTGGCACTGAAACGCGTTCTTTTTCCCTGACTGTTCTGCCATAGTTGTTCTCCGATTGTTCGGCAGCGCCCCCCGGTTCCGGCAACCCCCCGCTAGCATCGACTGTCGGCTTCGGTCCACCCCACACCTTCATCGTGGTTCTTGATCTTGTTCTTTCTTTCTTTTTCTCTGCCTCTGGCCCTCTTCGCGGTCATTCTGTCGTTTCCCTACGGCGGCTCGCTCTGTTCGCGTTTCCTTCTGCTCTGCCTTGAAACAAGCCAGAGCACGTAGAGGCCTCAGTGCCAAATCAAACGGTGTTGCTGTTCAATTTAGCCAGCTAAATGAGCACCGTCATCATAAAGCAACAGCATAAGCACCACGATAAGCTAAGGCCAGCATCAACGCCAGAAACACCACAAAACCACCAGAGCCAATATGGTATGATCGCAATGGCCGCCATTGGTCTGTCGGGTAGTATGTCTCCACGAGTTTGTCGACGGGTGTATACATTTCTGTCCATGCATGTCCGCATGTGTGGAGCTGAATATATGCGTGTCCGTAGTGTTATACGCGCAGGTAAAGGCGTGTGTCTACATTCGTATTGTACTGTATGCAGGCTGTGGACAGCGTGAGGCTGCGGATAGATGTTGGCCGTTGCTGTGTTGTATCTGATAGGTCGTTCTGTAGCAGCAGCGTCGTTGTCGTCGCCGTCGTCGCCGTTTACCTTGGCCTTTTGTTGGTCGGTTGCTTCGTCGAGTTTCCTTGCGTCGAGCCATTTCGTAAACTTTGCCGAATTCGCCCGCCCGTTCTTACCGGCACCCCGTCCCAGTTGGGGGCTTCTGCTGTGTTCTGCTGTTGTGCTGTGTCTGGCAACGACGTAGACGCGGCATTCGTTAGATCGTCGCGGCATTAGCAAACAGAATCTAAAACTAGACGAGTACATCGAGAACTGTGTAGATCGCTCTAAAGCCAGCCAGCCAGTCTGCTCGTCGACTTTTGTCGAAATCGACATCGAATCAGCTAATGAACATTCTTCTCAGCCTGTGGTGGCATACAACTGCCGCCGGAGAAGAGGTCGACCTGAACCAAGTTAGAGAAAACCCGGTAGTACGATTTGGGGGATTTAATAGGTAACTAGGTTAACATTGCATTGTTTCTCTCTCTCTCTCTCAATATATATATATATATATATATATATATATATATATATATACATATTATTTTTTTCCTGGCACGTATAAAATTCCCAAATACATATGTTAGACGAGATTATTCATTAGCCTTGTATGATGAAGGCAAAAAGCCGATAGCAGTCGCCCTCTACGTGTCAGCCATACATTGGCAACGAATGACAACCTTTATATAGCTGAACGCAGTGCATGTACAAATTGCAGTTAACTTGGTAGTGCCATTAAGGATAAGAATAAACAGGAGTCTTGCAGGGACGAGGTAGCGAGATCTACGCGACATCGACTCACCATGATTGCGTATGATGAAAACCGAACTGATTCATCAGTTTACCTGCTCAAATACCGCTTGGGCTGTATGCTTGCAATGATGCGAGTTGGACCTACTTGCAGAAAATGCCTGCGTGCTTTCGTGCACGGATGTTTTGTACATCCGTTTCCAGTACGCCGGTCACGCCCAGCTTGCTCTTTCGTACTCTATCTGCTATGCACAATTAAGAAAGCCTCACCGCGTCGTCACGATATATCAACGACCGTAAACAAGCAAATACGCTTGTAAGCTTCTTACGCAGGTTCGACAGCTGCTGCACTCGGGTGTATATGAGGAGGTCAGTTTTTTTATCGCATCAACATCGGCCCTACAGGTATCGACCGATTTGAGAGACCCGAGTCCGGCCTGTAGTGCGTGAGTCGTCACTCAAAAGAGATATTAAAATAATCACTAGGTCTTATTACGGATGTATGACAACGCGTCGTTGAGTGTCGTTGACGCTACTCCAGCTTCGCAGGTGTCTACCCAAATCGCAAATTCTGAATCTAGCAATCGACTCCTCTAGAGGCATAGCCTCATCATTCCGCGCATATCGGCGCATTCACGCACGCCCAGTGCGTGAATGCGCGGATATCGACAGCAAGTTTAAGCTATATATATATATATATATATATATATATATATATATATATATATATATATATATATATATATTTTTTTTTTTTTACACATACATCCTAATGAACTAAAACGTTCTACTTTTAAAGTTATTGGATTGTCTTCATATATTTCTTAACTTACAATTATAGACTAATCAAATATGCAGTGTATACTAGATATAAATTTAGTGCAAGTTGCAGCATATGTGGTCAAGCATAATTGAGTATTTTTTTCTTTTTTATTATCAAGCATAATTGAGTATTTTATATTTATTATTGAGGGTTTATGAAATTAATAATTTCGGGTTTATGAAAATTACGCTTGTGGCGCCAAGGATCAAAAGTTAGAGTGTAAAGATACACTCCAAATTTTGACTGGGAAGGTGAAAGCATGCATCTATGATGTCCACCGCTGATGTCCCCCGCCAGTAGGTATATTGCGTTCAGCGACAAGAGATTCGACACAAGGCTACTTTAGGCGTTTCGTTATCAAAGCTTCATCGGGCCGTCGGTTCATGCAAGTAATGTGAAAGCAATATAACAAATTTCACGCCTCTACGTTTCCACCGGCGAACGCGAAACGCCGCCTCGCTTTAGATCGGATGATGGCTAAAAAGGATTAAAGACTGCTCGCCCTCTATACGTAGTAGCGGCGTGATTGAACGACGGTCGAAAGCGTCGTCAAATACCCCGCGGCTTCCTCGTCGTATTGAGGTACTACTGGTGGTGATGGTCGTGCACCGAACGCCACACTGTGCCAGCAGAAGTCGGAAGAGAGAAGGCTCACCTCGTGACCCCTGGGCGCATCCCCGGCGCCGCAAACTATCATCGTCTTTCTTCCCCCACTCTCTCTCTCTCTCTTCTCTTTCTTTCTTTCTGGACAGCTCAGGAGCTCAAGAGACAACGAACGTTCAGACAGAGAGCTTCTCGACGGATAGACGACACCGACAAAGAACCAAAGGCAGTCGGGCATTGAAGCCCAACAACCGTCGAAACCGTCTGCGAAAGTACGAACGAACGAGGTGACAAGAATACAAGCGTAAGAATTGCTAAGCACATCATATAAGTTCAGATTAACAAACATCTCTTTCTCTCTCTCTCTCTCTCTTATATATATATATATATATATATATATATACACACATATATTTACAAACGAATTTATACATATATATATATATATATATATATATATACGAACGTATACACATAAATGTGTATATATATGTGCCACGGACAGCTGATTCTAGCTGATGCCGAATGTGCAAAGGTATTGTAAATGATTAATAAATCGTCACAAGTATTTTACATATATATAATATAATATATATATATATATATATATATATATATATATATATATATATGCTTGCTTATCGTTACACGTATCGTGCATACATCGTGTGTGTGTGAGTGTCTATGCAGCGAAGGTAAAATGTATTGAAGAACTTCCGAGTGCATATAATCTAAAAGAAAGAGCATGAGTATAAAATAATGTGTACACGCAAACGCCATTATCGGACGAATGAAAGGAAAGCAACATGCGAGCGCTAAATGCGCTCTCCAAATTATCAGGACGTTCAAAGGTGTGACGTATTATGGCAACATGGTGCCGGTGTTGCCAAGCACGTGACTAGGCCAACCTTAACCCAATCCGGAATTACAAATTGTTCCATGTGCTCCATCACAGGGTGCGGGCGAGCCCCAATTTAATTGCATATTCACCCCAATGCGTCTCGAGTTCGCTCGTGGGATGTGACATGGCCTACGTAGATCTATCTAGAGATTTACTGGGGGCAAAGATCAGCCGGGACACGCACTCGTTGCGGCAACCCGGCAGCACATTCAAGAGCAATCTGAGCACAAGCCACTGGGAAACGCTCGCCGACAGGACATATGTACATTATATATTATACATATGTACATGTGTATGTGTGTGTTTGCCTGATTCTACGGTTTGCGCGTGAGTCGTGTACTGGCTGTGCATTATATACTGGCTATAAGCTGCAGAGGATGGGTATCTCCGATCTCAGAGGTTTTCCATTGCAGGATGTATCTCTGTCATAATCTATTTCTTAGAAGATGTATAGATATCTCTGTCATAATGTTACATGACAGAGGTATGTCATAATCTATTTCTGCGTAGACACCGCGCAGATGCTTCACCCGAGAGCATTTAGCAGCAGACCACGCCGCGTTCGTATCGTTGTTAAAGGGTGCTAGTATTGTTCTTCTTGCTATTGCGTTGTTGTTGTTGTTGTTGCTGCTGATTTTGTTGTTGTTGCTGATGGTGTTATGGCTTTTATTGTCATTGTTGTTGTTACTTGTTGTCTATTTTTCGCTTGCCGTAATCATTCTAGACCGTTGTTTTGTGCCCTACACCAACAAAAATAAGCAGCGAAATATGAAATACTCGTTAGTGTCATTTTGGGAAAATTCGTCTTGGCAAAATCGCCAATCCCATCACAAAGAAACCACTAGAGTCATATCTGTACTTCCCAACATCCTTACTTCTTACCGGCATGAAATGCGACTTTCGTTCACGAAGATAATCCGCTATATATATATATAGACCTTTTGTTCAAGGCTGATTACATATATCACCATGGGCAGGCTATAGAGTTGCCTCGTGACTCCCCGTGGGAACACGGCGTCTACGCAGCGCTTTCTGGCAACGAATTTTGACGCATAACATTATGCTCCCGTAAAGTGTTATGTGCTCGACCCCGCAGACATTTTATTGAGTCTCAATTCATTAGATAGCAGCTATTGAAGGATAGCGTATCATATTCTCCCATTGTCTCTGAGAACCTATGAAAACATCGCCGAGATCTGGTTCACACGAACTGCTTTATTTCTCAGACGTTTTGCTCCACCTGCCTTTAAGAACTGGCTGTGTCGTGCCCAATTCGAATGCCAGGCCGCGACTACATAATGATAGGTCAAAATTGCAGTAGATGAATTACATACGCTGTTTGACGCTGAGATCAACATTCGTTTTACTCACAAAACACAAAAGTATTAGACAATAAATAGTAGCACCGTAGGATGGCACCAAGGCGATATACATCAGTGCATGTAGTATTCCTTGTATTTGGGCCAGTTGTGGATAATTTCATCGTAAGCTTCTCTGTGAGGGTTCGAGCTTTTTGAGCTTATTCGAAATTCTGTTGACATGACCGAACTTATGAGAATACTCATTTGATGGCCAGTCAAAGAAAGTCGAACAAATAGATGACTAGAACTCAACCACACTCTGGGGTAAATATCGAGCGTAGCAGAGAACTAGGACACGTTAGGCAGACGCATTTTCCGTTCACTACAAATTCGTTTTATGTCGGAGTGGACTGAATAACTGACTAAGCAACATCAGCTTTGGTAAACACGCTCCTAGTGCGTGGCGATACTATCAGACAGCAACGATAAATGGACGATATTTTAGTAGTACTAATGTGATTACTATTATGTTGGAACGTGTGATCTACACAATAGTACTAATGACTACTCCATCAATCCATTGCGCCAACAATGCAGCCCCCCTACAAACAATAAAGAATAATAGTTAACTTAAATATTCTCCCTCGCGTCTGGTCGCCCTTTACAACCTCTAGTCGACTTTCCAGTTCCTGGCTAAATCTCAGCTTGTCGTGGCTTTTATTATTAGTGTACCTATAATTATATCTTTCAGTTTATGTAAACGCCGTTGTTCATATAATGGCATGCTTATTATTTTAACGACTAGTAGTACCACTACTACTACTATTACTGGAGCCATTGTTATTTGGATTTTTTATTGAAATTGCGACAATCATTACTATTCATTAATTCATCATAGCATCGGCAATTTATAAACACGTATTTAGATTATAAACAGCAACTTCACGCAAAACGTTTTAGACAAACATGCAAGATCGTGTCGTCATAGTTACCTGATGATAATTTTAAACGAAATTAAGAATGCTCATAGGTGCGTCACCATTGTTCTTTAGGGCATTGGCTACGGCATTAGCAGTGCATCGGAACGAAAAACAGTCGCCAGTGACGACGACGACGACGACAAGAAAATTCTGACCGCGAAATTGCGACGATCTGCGGCATCGATTGTACTGCTTGCTATGGCATCATCTCTATGTGCACTTCGAGACAGAAATCGCGCTCAAGTACTACGCCGCCCGCCGGGGTCGAGCGGCTGAGCGGATTCGTGATCGATTGCATATGATGGCTCAAAGACGATTAACAGCCAGCCAACCGCAGAATTGCACTAGCAGACCCAGAACGTCGGCTCAAATAGAGACCAACAATCGGCGAAAATGACCGAGTTTTGCAGAGTTTCAGCTTTAGTAGTGCTCAACGCAACGCAAAATGCCGCACCCAAGCGACTCCCTCTGTCTATTATCGCCTCGCTCTCTCTCTCTCTCTCTCTCTCTATATATATATATATATATATATATATGTATAGACGATGGGAAATAATAATTTTCGCAACGTTGGACTGATGCATCATGAATGAGAAATGCAAGTTGAGCCTGTCAAAACGTTTTGTCTACATTTTAACTCGATATTCCCTTTATAATAATACAATGTCTATTGTTCGCTCGTCAAGGACGCTTAATGATAACGATATTTGGCGGCAAATCCCGGTATAGGCTTAGACTTATAAATATATCCGTGCACGTATATAATGTATCAGCTGTTCAACCAGCAAATTCGTTTAGAGGGTTCTTGCCGCTTTGGAAAACTTCTTAATTTTAAATCACTGGCGCTGCGGACTTGAGGTTCTTAAAACGTATTGCAAACTTAAAGGTTAACCCAGTTGGTGTGGATACTTATCAGTATCAGCTTTATGGTATGATCAGATACGCTCATACTTTATGTGTATATAACATATGTATATGCATGGGTTAAGAAACTATCATATATAAATGTGTGTCAATTGACATTTTAGCTGCACCGCAGGTTTAGCATCTATATTATTCGTTTTAAAATAATAATTAGTATATATATATATATATATATATATATATATATATATATATATCTATATATGTATATATATATATACTATATATATATATATTATATATATATATATATATAGATATGTATATATGCATCCTCTCCTATATGTCAAGCGGTGCCTACCAACAGGTACTATGACGCAGAAGACGTCCTGCAGTTAGCTTAATAGCGGAGTTGCTGAGACAAAGATGTAAATCATTGTTATCTCGCCACCCAGCTATGATGGTAATAAATAATTCAATTTATAATTATTTGGACGACAGACTGCAGAAGACGACCGGCTACTTTGGACTGGACTCTGGAGTCACGGGTTCGATTGTGGCGCAACACGTACTCAATTTAAGCTTTTTTGGTCTGAAAAATGCGTCAATTTTGTTATAAAGCCATTATTATCATTATGACTACTGTCACGTCAGTGCCATTGTGTTTTGGCCAATTTGTTGGTTCCAAATACCACCGACCCGGATATCGCAGGTTATTATAGATATGGGGCCACTGCGACGCCGCACGTATTCCTCATGTTTTAGAGGGTATGTCTCTCTGTGGATGGATTCCTATCTGTTCTAGAGCCTTCTAGCTCTATTAGCGAGTACGAGTTTGCCTGGTTGCCTGGTCAGTCGTTTGACTTGGTCATAGCTGTAGAGACTATACCGGTCGGTCCGATCAAATGATGGCACGTATCTTTGCATTGCATGAGTGCACCATTATGCCCGAGTCATCGTCATCATTACGATAATTATCTGTTAGGCATTGCCGCCGAATAATTGGCCACAAGCCCCTCGGCTCCCGGTGGGTGTTTATGTGCACACTGTGAATATAACTGTACGTATTTCTATAGATGGATAGATATTTGATGTAATATACTCGTAGTCGTAGCGATATGAGAGTAAACCCAGTTAGGTGGTGGCATCCAGCACGACATTGACACCCAGTAGTAGACGCCGGAATCCCCACATTGCTCATTTGGACTTGTGTATATATAAATATGTATATATATATATAGAACAGTATTGTGCTGATTTATTAATCATTTACAATACGTTTGTACACTCGGCAGCGCTTGCCTTTACATATATATATATATATATATATATATATATATATATATATATATCTACACACTCGGTTTGCAAAATAGATTACCATAGAGAACTCTGGCTGTTTTCCGGTCATCATGCAAGTCTGTTGTTCTCAGATGAACATAGACGCAAAAAGTTTTCGGGCTGACCCTAAGCCAAGATTTAACGTTCACGGAACTGTTTTTCACATTGCTTCATAGACGCACTACCACCGTAAATACAAATGTGCAACGTTGGGACTCGAACCCGCGCACCTATGTGTCTCCTCCGGTTGCGAGGCGCAGGCCAATGCAGCACGCCACCATCGGGCTTGACTCGGCAAACTCGGACCTACCCGCAAATAAACTATTGGTGCGATCGCTGCTACCGTTCCAAGTCAAACCTGCAAAATGCACTGGAACGTTGCTGTATTGTTACTATTCTTACTGCTATTATTATTATTATTATTATTATTATTATTATTGTTAGCTTTGGCAATGTTGATATAACAAAGTGCGCCTCTTTCTAACTCCTCTGGCCTGCCAGGACGCTGCTAGGATTCTAGTTGAATATGGCAACGCAATGACAACCACCGTCGCGAACATTTCTCACCTGACGTCGCAGGTGACCATCTGGCTAAGTGGCCACCGATGCGGTCGTTCTGTCGACGACGGCGTTGACAAGGAAAAACAGTAACAAGATGACAATGTTAGCTAGCTTAGGTGATCGAGGAACCCTGCAAGTTTTGTTCGATATCTTCAAAATGATCACAGATTAACTTAACAGATATGCTTTCTCTAGGCCATGCATTTTAGCAGGGTCGCACACACGAGTCGCACGTAGTTCCACCAAATTGATCCACAGCCGCCGCTTGTTTTACCACAGCCGCCGCGATGTGTCCGCTGTGCGTTCAGGTGGTCAGGCGACGGGGAAAAATGCTGCCCTTCTTGCCTTCCCACTTGGCCTTACTTGAATCCTCTAGCTGCGCGCAGAGTCGTTGAGTCGTCATACCGTAATTCGAAGCATACATATGTTCATATGTAAGTGTACAGTGTTATATGCATATATATATATATATATATATATATATATATATATATATATATATATATATATCCTCTTTACCTCACTATACCTTGTCTGTCTCGAATGAATCAGCTGTATTATTGTCCGCCAATCTCTTACCTGCCTGTACGTATCAGCTTTATAAATCTCTGCTGTGGTGGTGCACGCCAGGAGACGAAGTAATGAACAACGAACGAATAGGATTTTGTACTCTGCAGCTGTGGACAACGTGGACAAACCTCGAGATAATTTTGTAGGAAAATAATACAATTGCATGTCATATACTACAATAACGATAGACTATTGAACGTGCCACTGCTTGATGTTATGAGGTAAAGATATTTGTGGCATATATATATATATATATATATATATATATATATATATATATATATATGTATACCACGAATATGTCCTACCTCAAAGTATCAAAAAATAACAAGTTTCGCATATATATGGTTGGTGCCGCCGTCGTTGTTGTTGCTGACTAGTGTCTGGAGACGTCATCATCATTATCATCACTATTATTATCATGGTCGTTAAGACGAAAAAAAAACGGCACGTTGTCGTCATCATCGTTGCCTAACACTGCTGTAAGACGCGCTGGCTGTCTGACTGGCAGAGAGACGGACAGACAGACATACAGGCAGGTTGTACGTATAAGCATGCATAATAATGGTGATAACAATGATTACGAGAGTAATTAAAGGGCGATTAAGTTTCGCCGCCGCTGGCGCTCGGCCAGCGTGTTCGGTTCGATGTTTGGCCGCTGTGTAGTCGTCAGTAACGCAGCCGCCATGTTGCGCATCGACTGCTATTTCTGTTGTTGCCACCACCACCACCGCGGTTGTGGCTGTCGTTGATAGCCATTTGCGGAGGTCGCGTTTTTTGCTTGCTCGCTCGCTCGCTCGCTCGCCCGGTCGTGCAGTTCGAGCCGATCACGCCTACAGAATACGTGTAGGCAAAATACGTTACGCTGCTGCTGCTGCTGCTGCCGCTGGTGTTGTCTGCGATGGTTCGTCGTTCTCGTCGTCAGGCATTTTACCATGCAGCACCACGGAGAAGGAGGAGAAGAAGAAGACAGATCTCTCTACTGTCTCCTCTGTCTGTCAGCTGTTATATCTGCTTCCTAGACCAGTGCAGCCGCCGCGCACGCCGCGAGTGCCCTCATCACCACCACCACCACCACCCGCCACCATCATGATCATCATCATTGGCGCAAATCGGGCCGTATCGATCGCCACACGATTTTGGCCACACCGTTTTCTATCCGTTCATTCATCTTCTGAAACGACAATATCATCATCAGTAACGACAAACCTCAATAGGCAAAATCAGATCATCATCACCAGCAGCAGCAGCAGCAATAACAACAACATAAGCAACAATAGCAACACCTCAGTTGCTTAAAAACCGGATCATCACACTCCTACCGTGTGGTCGAAGCCTGTGGTGTAGCTTTCTAGCGCTTTCAACCCACTACATGTGTTTTTTCTTTTTCAATATATATATATATATATATATATATATATATATATATATATATATATATGTGTGTGTATACAGCGGAGTGCGCATAAATGTGCGATTCCCTAGGCTAGCAGTGGTGGCAAATTTTATCCCGTTCGGTTTAGGCTGTGCGACGGCGGCGGCAGCAACAGCATTTCGTTGTTTCTTGATTTCTGTTAATGACTTTAATTGTCGTCCCGACTCGTGACGAACGGCAATGAGCGTATAACAACACAACAGGAGATCATTGGACATGCGAAGCGACCGAAACACGCGGCGGCAGCAAGAAATCTGAAGGATGGACGATTTGCGGTCAAGAGGGGGAACCGTGCCCGAAGGGCTGGGGGAATGAAACCGCAAAAGAAGGTACCCGCAGGTAGCTGAGTGATATATATATATATATATATATATATATATATATATATATATATATATATATATATATATATATATATATATGTATATATATTTGTATATAAAAATATCGCATCTATACAGGATGCCTAGTTGCGCCTTCGTGCCCTTGTTTGATACGTTCAATAGCACACAACGGTATTCAGTGTACACGAGCAATGTATTGGCTTTTATATTTCAAAACTTGGATAACAAATCATCTCGTGCTAGCGAGCGATATATTTCGGAGGCCCCATGACCGTGTTAACTTTTCGTTAACAACATGCGGAGGACGAGTATTAACAACAATAAAGACATATACCACTGAGAGTCAGACCATATCACTAAGAGTCAGCGCCCACAAAACCTGTTGGGCAAACCCCAGATATCTCCACACGCCGCAAAAGTGGCCGTCTGTTTAGATTTATATATCAAGTGATTAATAAATCCATCCATGTTAGAACTAATCAACAATAGTTATACCATGTTAGTATAGTCGGCATCTTAGCATCAGCGGCACATTAACGTTTCCTTCCAACCCCTACCAGTTAGACTTATCTTCGACGTCGAGGAACTGCCTCCTCCCACGATCACAATGGAAGAAGACCGAAGGGTCAATAAAAAGTCCGGCCCCGAAAGCATAAACGGTGTCCCAGGAGAAGCAATTGAAATGCTTTTACAGAATAATTCTGCCGTTTTTATGAACATTGTAGAGGCCACTCTGCAATCGGGCACTTTCTCCGACAGCTGGAAGGAGGCCCACCTTTTCCTGATAAAAACCGCACCCTCTCAAAATTATCCCCCTGCCTTCAGATCCACACATGTTACAACCTACGGTCGTAAAAAAATAAAAGCAAGTCACATTCTATCACCGCAGGGGTTCCTTGGGGCTCCGTTTTGGGCTCAACTCTATGGAACATTGCGTCCTACGATTTCCTGCGTCTTCTCCCTCTCTACGAATTAAATCCATAACCTATGCAGACGATCTAACTATCGTGAGTCAACCTGGACCTAGAGGAGCATACCATTGCCCTCTCCTGCAAAGTAAAATACTTGGGGTACTTTTAAATACCGGCCTAGCAGACACCCCACACATACACTACACGGCAGCTAATTGTAGCTAACAAAAGCTATCATAGAGTCCTCAGAATTGCTGCCGCGCACACGGGGTCTTCCTGGCGACTGTACTAGATCGCATCATGCTCTTCGCAGTCCCGCCGTGGCAGCCCACGGCTACTTGGGCTACGTGCCGGCATGTCCTTGATAAAACGCAGAAGCCAGTGATCCTCAAAAATGTAAGACTAAACAAAACTACGTCTGCCGCTACAGTCCAAGTATTATACCGACAGATATCATGCGACCCTTGATCTCTCAGGAGGATGCACGATGGTTTTTGGACCCGCTCCATTATCTTAAATCTGAGGGTATGGCTCAAAGGCGAGATGGATCACTGTGCTACCCGCTGACACAATATCTTACGGGCCACGGCCCTTCAGAAAATGCCTGCATCGTATCAAACAGGCTTCGTCTCCCACGCAACCCTATAGGAAAAGTAGAGGTTTAAGTAGCACAAAAGAACGGCTCCAGCTTTTCGCCTCGTCTTCAGCCCTTTAGGTAAGAGGGTTTTAGTGGGTTGTATGCCAACAACATCGGCATCGAGTCCCACACTAGCCGCTTTGGTGTTCGTAAAAAAAACATTTTCCATTTCACCAAAAATAGCATATCACAAATAAAAATTCAGGAAACTCAGCTTAAAACGACTATTTTGGAATATACATCATCGGTGAGCGGCTGAGGTACTCTCGACCGTCGGAGACTGGGCATGTCCAACAGGGCCCAATGATGGTGCAGCGTTGGCAATGGCAATCACTTTGTATTATCTTTGTTTTATCATATAAATAGATAATATATTTCCTATTATAGTAGGCACACGATAGGTTTATACTATATAGACAACTGTGTCTTTTTTTTTGTGTTTTTTGTTGTTGGTCGTCTTTCACTAGATTATTTTTCGAACATTTAATTGCTGCTTCTGCTGTTTCTTCTGTTGTCCTTCCTGAAGATTTATCCATGGGTAAGTGACAGTCATCAAGCGATTGGACAGACATAACATAGGTACGCACGCATATGAGATATACGTGTATGTTCTATATTTGGATACGTATGCACATGTTTTTTATGCCATTAAAATGTGGCACCATTTTGTTGCAACCAGAGTTCACTCGCATATCGATCCCGTCTAAATTCGGTCACCGCTAGTTAAGCATCATGCTGCGATAATGCTCGCCGTTTACCATGGAGTGAAACAAGTATGGTTCAATAATTTCTTTAAACCAGAAACCGCGCCACATATAGCACATGTGACGGTTTTTCGTATATCTTGTGAGGGTTATCGGTACCCAGCTGCGACAGTTTTATTTATTCATACTTGGAGCATTGGATTTCCGAGTGATGCACCTAGATAGCTACATCCTTTCGGGGAAGACCAATTGACGAAGTTTTGTCGCTCCAGATAGTACGTAGGTTTGAGCTCTCGCGTCATCTAAATCGTATATGGAATACATCGCTGGATCCGAACGCTGAACCTGTTCTGTGAAACTCTTGCAAGAGTTCATGAATGGTGTTCTGGTTATGTCGACCGTAAACTAAGGCCGGTTATGTCGACCGTAAATTGCACGAAAAGCTCGCCAGCATGCCCGTACAGGATTTTCATATTCATGATAGGTTCTCACATCTCTATGCGGCTGAGTACCGCTCCATATTGGCAGGCCTATAATGCCGATTGCCAGAATTGCTCATACATGATAATTTCTATTCTGTTTATTTATTATTATCAATATATTTTTAATGCCATCTAAAGCATTGTAATATGCCCTTTCTATAGTGAACCACGTTTTGAATCTTAAATGTGCGCACTCCTAGGCATATATATATATACTGCAAGTATGCCTCGTATGTGTATACAAATGGTTTAATCTATATACATATACGGCAGTGCCGACACGTGATGCTGCGGGATCGCTGTTCAACGCGACCCACCATTGAGTAGAAATCAACACGCTGTTTCTACCAGTCGTGTTACTCTCTACAAAGCAGGGCCGTGGCCGCCATCGTAAGACGGACAGACGGACGGACGGATTACCTGTTCTGTGTCTACGCACCTATACGTTGGTTACGAGTCGTTGTTGTTGTTGTTGCTGTTGCTGTTTACTCGGCGGCCGCTGTTTATCGTCGTTTGAGCCGAAATCACGCGCGAACGCTCGTTCGCGCGCGCCCGCGCGAAGACAAGAGAGATAGCGCGAGTATTTCACTATTTATCAGAGCAAGTTAAATGTTAATGATCTTAATTGGCGAGTCGTGAGAAATTATTCGAAAACCGCCGACGCCGCCGCCACCACCGCCGGTGCTGGTGCAGTGGCCGTCGCCGAGACCGCAGCCGAATGCACCGAACCCATGGTGGTGGCGCCAGTCGTAGTAATAGTGTATGCGTACTACGATATACGCGGCCGTGCTGTACAGGAGACGACAGGCAGAGAGAGAGAGAGAGAGAGAGACGAGCGCAAGAGTTGAACATCCGCCAACGGACGCTTCAGGAGCATAGGCGACGGCCATCGATGCATCGATCGGTGTACTACGCGACCACCGATCAGCCGAAGTCGTTCGTTCTCTCGGTGAGGTTACGTAAGGTGAAATGCGACGAACCGACGGCATCGTCGTTAAGCGTCATCGCCATCGAACACACAACGAACATCCCATAGCAAATCGGGCGAACTTCATTTAATGATTCGCAAGTAACGCTAGATTTTGTCCTGTTATCGTTCTTTCAAATGCTGTTGTTGTGATTTTCCGCGGATGTCTTTTAATGCGTTACAACAATTTAAGCCATATATATATATATATATATATATATATATATATATATATATATATATGTGTGTACAACAAGTTTTTGCACATGCATAGAGCACCCATAATGTTGCAGGTAACAGCCAAACGTGTGGTAAGGCGTTAAACCAATAAGAGGCGAAACGACAGTACTAACATATAACTGTCAGCCACATTAACAATTCCATGGGCATCGACGGCAACAAATGCTCATCTCTAAGATATTCTCAGCCATCACGGTATACGCCGGATATAGCTCAGCCTGATAAGACACGAAGACCACATATCAGTTGCCTAACAGGGTAGCAAGACATGTGAATAACTGAAAACGACAGGGGTGCCGAAAATTGCGTTTTTTTTTGTATATACTTACAAACTTAACTAGTGAATGTAACGGCTAGTACTGAAATAATTCAGAACTGCTGTTCGCCGATGACCACCTCGTCATTATGCACATACATGAAGAAGTCAAAATCTTCCTACAACTTACGACGCAGATTGATCTAAGTAATACCGCCGTAGTTCAGGAGTCGTTATTTCCGGTAGTCAACTTATTTCAAGCAAAGCAATACAGGCACACACGCCGGGCCGCCAAAATCAGCCTCACAACGTAGATAACAACAGTGGAAGGATCTACAGTAAAGACTGCTCGAGATTGCTATGGCTATATGGAAAGAGGAATGCTGCGCTACAAATGCTGAAGGATACATATAGACCTGGGGACCCGTACTAGCTTTATGAAATGTGGCCTGGAACCGGAAGCAAAGAGACAGCACCATGCCGCCTTTACAGGGTTTCTGCTGCGTGGCCACAAATTTCGCAAAAAAATCTGACAACTGGAGGCTTTACGAACAACAAGCGTCTTTGCCCGAAATCGAGAATCAAAAAGGGTCCTAACGATCCCAAGTTATTGACTGAGAATACTCTTCCCTTTTTGTCGGTCCAACGGTAGGACACCCCATACTATACAACAACAACTACTGCAGCAGCAGTATCAGCAGCTACAAGAATAATAGTAACAGAAGATGGCGCTTGACACATCCTTAGCATAAACAGCAGCGGCAACACGAAAAACGACAGATATTTGTCTACTGTGATATATATATATATATATATATATATATATATATACGACAAAATCTGTGGTTACCAATCGGCCACCATGCATTAGCTACTAATCGACGAGCTTTGCACATTAGATAATTTCAGTGTTAAAATGTGTAAAACTGGCTTTAATTCACATTTGAACACTTAAAATTAACTTCTAGATTTAAGCCGAAAATTAATATAAGTGCCCACAAAAGTAAATGTAGAGAAAATTCAAATTACCCTAATAAATTCCCAATAATTTGGTCTGCTGCGATTCATCTAGAGAAAATAGAATCGCTTCAGTACAGATTATGCGTAGAAAATTAGCGTGTTCCATCTACTTGTGCTGTCGAGCCCGGTAGCGTGGTGCATTCCGCCTGCGCGGAGTGACGCGGAATGCGCGGAGACACCGGAGAAGACACATAGGTGCGCGGGTTCGAGTCCAACCGTTGCACATTTATATTTATAGGAGTCCGTCTATGAAGCATTGCAAAAAGCTCTCTTAAATCTTGGCTGAGGCTCAGCCCGAAAATTATATATCTACTTGTGCTCTCCAGAGCAAAATCGCTCTAACTATATCTAGATGGAGGTTATGCATGGTCCAGTTCAATTCGATAGATTGATATTCAGTTGACCTCCACATACCAAAGTGGACGCGCTTCTTTATCGAAGGATCGGTCGTAACTGCTCGGAATGCTTCCGATCCTCTCTCCTTGTTCTCTCTTGCTATCCCTAGAAGTCTGTTTTAGATTCCGCTATACGACTTCTTCGAATGTTTTCCGGCCTGTCTAGCAAAGGCCTAACCATGTACGCTTGTTGTTGTTGTTGTTGTTGTTGTTGTCGTCGTTGCTGTTGTTGTTGTCGTTGTTGCTGTTGTTGTTGTCGTCGTTGCTGTTGTTGTTGTCATTGATATTAATGTTGTAGTGCTATGTGTTGTAGTGCCACTATATACCATCATTATCGGCCATATTGTACAGCATGACGGTTGGTGTAGCGGCGGGGGGCGGCGGGGGGTAAGAACATTAGAAATTATTATTAATTCTCGTTCTCCGTCCCCCAATCTCTCTCTCTCTTGCTCTATCTATCTCTATCTCTCTGTGTCGTAGCTCACGTAGCAGCGCAGCGTCGGTGGGTGGCCGACGCACCAGCCCGTTGACCCATCAGGCATCGTCGCTGATGCTGTTTCCTGCCATTGCTAGTGCGGTAGGCGACTCTTGCTGCTTGCTATTAGTCGTCGTCGGGGTCGTCGTCGTCCTCATTGTGGTCATGTGGTCTTGTCGTGTTGGTCGAATGGTATGATGATGATGATGAGTGGTTTTAGGTAGGTGGACGGGCTGTAGACGGGTAGATGGATGTGGTCGTAGGGATTGGTGGCCGGCCGTAGTTTGTGGTTGTCGCCACCCTGGTGGTCGTCGAACGCAGGACTACAGCGTACCGCAGCGTGCTGACTGCCGCTGCTACTTAGAGGTAGTTCGGATTCTTTTTTAGACGGGACTGCCCGAGGAGGAGGGCAGTTGTTGAGGGAACAACAACAACAACAGCAACCACAGAAACAATCAATGACAACATTGTCGTCATATTGTGCGTGTTGTTGTTGTTATTGTTGTCATAGCGTGTTGTTACCTTTTTTGCTGTTTTCATTGTTGTTCTTGTTGTTATTATTGCTGTTGCTGCTTTGACCAGTCACCGTCGTTCATGTCGCGACGCGATGTGGTCTAATTCTACCTCTGCACTGTCTGTTGTCACTCGGTCTCAGTGGTGATGATAGCGATGCTGGTTGTGGTTACGGTTGCGGCTGTCGTCGTTGTCGTCATCGTCATGATCATCATTATCATCATCATCTGCATCATCTGCACTAGGATCATCCACCTCCTCATCATCATTAGCCGTTTGCCGCCGGGCCGGATCGTGCCAGCTGACCTAGATGCCTATAGCGGGCGGAAACCGCAGGGGACAGTGGCTCGTGGCTCTTCCGCCCGCCGTCGTGCTGCGTGCTCATTGTGGTTCGCACGTGGTCGTCCGAAGTTCGTCGATCGTGGTGGGCCACGATCACGG
This sequence comes from Dermanyssus gallinae, assembly GCA_003439945.1. NCBI lineage: Eukaryota > Metazoa > Arthropoda > Arachnida > Mesostigmata > Dermanyssidae > Dermanyssus > Dermanyssus gallinae. Next base: position 58,439 of record QVRM01006368.1, read on the forward strand.
TGGCCTCAACTCGACCCCTCAGCGGCTGCTTTGACCACTCGTCACAGTGATGAATGATCATGATGATCTCTGCTGATGCTCTCTGTACTCCTCGCCCCCCCCTCTTTCTCTCTCTCTCTCTCTCTGACTTACTCACTTTCACCCCCCCCCCCCCCCGACTATCCCCCTCGCTCTCCAGCTCCGCCTCTGTTCGGCAGTGTTCTCGTATCGGCGGTTCGTGGCCGGTCATAGATGGCGGCTACTACTGCCAATTAGTACGGCCGAGGGCCCTCTAGGCCAGAAGGTGCAACCATTAAGCCCGCCGTTTGGCCGCGACCGGCCCGGGTTTGTACGTACGCAGCGCTGTGGAGTAGCCATTGTTGTCGCCTCGCCGACCGGCTGGTGTTCGCCTGCTCAATGTCTATCTATGTGTCCCTGTCCCTGTGTCCCTATGTGTGTGTGTGTGGTGTAAGTGTGTATATACAGCAAGTGTGTATATTCCTCTATATAGCTAACAGCCTACTACTACTACTACTACTATTTACATGCTACATCAGCGCGCCAGACGTGCACAGGGCGACTGAATAGAAAAACGACAAGCGGCCAGTCTCGGCGATCGACACGCCGTGGTGGCACGCAAGGTAGAGAAGGTCTCTCCCACGGACTCTGCGGCTGCTGCTGCCGCCGCCTTCTAACCTTAACATTTTCTCCTGATCTTTCTCTGTCTATCTCTACATATTGCTCCCCCATCTCTCCCTCTCTCCATGCCTTCATGTCTCCTGTCTCCTGTCGCTCATCCAGTCCCTCGTGTCAGGCCAATGTCGCGCACGACTCGACTCGTCGCATCGAGGTTTGGCTCTCAATTCGGCAGTTAGTTGCCCACCGAGCGGCGTCGTCTACGCGAACGCTGCTGCGAATCATTTATTGCGGTCGATTAATAAGCATGGGACAATCGTCGTCATTGTCGTCGTCGTCATCATCATCTCCATCTATCTCTCTCTCTCTCTTTCTACGCGGCCGTGATCGTGGGCGTCGTAGTGGTCGTCCCAACGACAAAATAGCCCAACGGAAACTAATCAAGTGATGGCGTTTAATCATTCGCTCTTTATTCCCATGTCTCTCTATATTTCTCTCTATCTCTTTCTGGCGCTCTCTCTATTTTTTGTATGTTTCATGCACCTTCGAGTTAGGCTTCGAATGAATCAAGGTGTCATACGCACATATTGATTTTTCCAATTAGCCGGCATTTGTGTTACTCATAGACAGAGCTTATAATAGGTTTAAGATTGGCTTATAAAAGGAATCAAGCAACAACACCAGCAGCAGCAGTTACAGCGATACCAATGCAAGTGCTCGCTAATTATCGTTGAATATATGAGCATACCACCCAGTAACCGTTAATATAATGCTACTCCAATGTGTAGTCACTTTGTACATTTCTTTTTTGCCGACGTTTACGCTTTTCTCTGCCGACCGCTCTATATATATATATATATATATATATATATATATATATATATATATATTACCACCATAAGCTGGTTGTCAGAACACCAAGTATAGCTCAAATCCACTAGACAACCTTCGTGTGCAATCACGGGCAACAACAATAAAAACAACAGCAGCACTGAATGTTACTATACCACTATTAACTCGTGCTTTAACTAACATGCTCATCAGGTAACACTATACTTTTTTTTATAGAGTAATCAATACGCTCTCCGCTCGTTGAAACGGCGTAGCTGGACACACTCAATTTAGTATTACCCAATACTCCGGCAAAGACAAGTTTGTGATGTAGTTAGGGAGCGACACGTTTCACAGCACGTTTTTTAACCAACGCGAGATTGTGTAGTGTTTCCGAGTAGTTTAACTGTATAGTAACGTTTTAGTAAATTCGATGCTCTATTAAAATCTGGTGTCGGACCCTTAAACACTGACGTGTCCAAACAAAGATGCTAGGCAATGTTAGGCAACAAGCACGTTGATATAGCAAGTGATATTTGATCAGTTTTTTTCTGTTTTGCATAAAGAGTGTACGTCTAGCATAGGTCTAGTTGCAACGTTCTACTCAACGCTACTAGTAGTAGTAGTAGAGTATACTACCACAATAACCATAATAATAATAATAATAGTAATGCATCGGACTTCTTGCCTCAGAGGCTGTTGCTGCACACACTCAACGAGAAAACGCAGCATTTGTTTAAGAGACATTGTTGTACAGGGCTAATCCTGAGTTAGAGAGCCTGTAAACACACGTTCACGCGGAGACAATTGTTCACTCTAAGGTGCTAACATAACAACAATATATATATATATATATCTAACTAGGGCCAAGTAAGAGAGAGAGAGAGACCGCGCACAGTGTGCGCTCTGCATAGAGCTGGATGCTTCAGTTGGCGGCGGCTTCAGCGCGACGACTACTCTGTGTAGTGCATGTCTCGTACATGCAGAACCTGATGACGACGGCGGCGGCGACGACAGTTGGTGAAACGACACACGTCTGCAGTGGTGACGGTGGTACTTCGACACCACTACGGTGGGCAGAGCCCGGCATCACCGGCTCACCGCGGCCGTCGAAATGTCTCAATTAAAATGTCGCGCTTGCTTGCTTTCAATTAACCTAGCGGCCAACCAAACGCCGTGTTCAGACGCGCCGCTATCTGCAGACGCCGCCGCCGCGGTGGGGGCAGCGGCGTCAGCGTCAGCAGCAGCAGCAGCAGCGACGCCGGCGACGGCAGCGGTAACGCGAGCAGTCAGCAGTCGACATTTCTGTCTATTTGTCTGTCCGTCTCTTTCGGTCTGTCTGTTATTTTATCGGTAGGCCGTTCAGTCAGTCGGGCGTTGGCGGCGTCGTCGTCGTGGCTGTTGTTGTTGTTGTTGTTGTTGTCATTCAGGTAACGGTTGTTAATCTAGTGTGCGTTGAAAGGTGCACACGAGCGGCCAACCGGCAATCTATGTATGTATGTACGGCGGCGACTGCGGTGGTGGCGGCGACGGCGACTGCGGCAGCGGCATAGCAAGGCGACGAAACCAAAAGCAACGCTGATTGACGACGACGATGACGACGACGATGATGGTAGTGCCGGCATCCGAACCGCTGCGGCCGGCTGGCTGGCTGGCTGAGTGAGTGAGTGAGCAGAGTGAGTGAAATGCACCGTTACGTCGGTCGGTCGATCCAGCTCTGTCCAGGTTGTGTCGAAGTGTTGTCGACAGTCATCGTCGTCGAACACGACGACGACAACGACGACCTGTGTGTCGTCGTGGCTGGCACGAGCAGACGTAACGGAATGAATACTGACGGGACTCATTCTCCAGCCAGCCAGCCAGCCAGCTAGGTAGGTATACAGCTATCTATCCAGCCAGGCCGAACCGTGAGTCGTAACACAGGCGGACCCAGGCGGACGACTTCTGACGCAACGGTCACAAGTCGACCACGATGGATTCCGCCACGGCCTGAGATGTCGGACATCGTCGGAGACTGTCATCGCCGCCGCTGCCGCCGCCGTTGTTGTTGTTGTTGTTGTCCTTGTTGTGGTCCCTGTCGTTGTCGTCACCGTTACAGCACATCTCAGCTTTGCATTTCTTCAGCTTTCTTCCTTTGATGGCACCAACAACAACAACAACAGCAACAGCAACAACACGAACGACAACCGCGGAAACGGCGTCGATCGAAGTGACGATTTGGCGGCAGAATAGCGGCGCCGATGTCTCTGTTCTCCCGCAGCGACGGCGGTAGAAGACATCGTCCGAGCTGCTGGCCAAATGGGGGGTAAAAGTGGGTGATGCTAATAATACGTGTCTCTAATACTAGAACCACGTCACTGTCACTGTGACGCTGTGTGACGAACAGCGTGGTGACAAGTGTCTAAACGCCGTAAAAGCATGCAATATTATTACTACGACAGAAATTAACGGGACCGGGCATTGCGAGAGAGCGAGAGAGAGAGAGAGAGGGAGACGAAGAGCGTGAATCATTAGTCTCGAGATCGATTTCGCAGTGGTTGAACGCCGTCTACATAACGACCACATTAATTAGGACGACAGTAATCACGGGTCTTATCATCAGAAGGTTTAGTATTATTTTGATTCTTAGCTCTACTAGTAACTCCTGTCGAGCGTGCAGAAACGAAAAATAGGCCCGAATACACGGTGCTTTTAAGACAGGATACCATTCTGTCCCGAGCGCCATGTGATTCGATCAGTAGGCACAGAAGCAGTCATGCAATACTCATGTGCAAGTTTATAAGCTAATGCAGCTAATACTAGCTATCAATCCTTTTGTCAGCTACTTCCCCTGGCAGTAGCCAGTAAAACTGCGCTCTATTTATCTAAACTCTATATTCAGCTAGAAAGGTGCACACGTTTTTTTGCGCATTTTGTTTGGTTTGCGTCAACGCCCTTCGTATCAAAGGCTAAATTTCAAGTCAGAGTGATAACATACATTATTTGTACAGCCATACATACGGTATAGACATCCCGTTTCATATTGATGCATGGACATGGCTTAGAGGATATATATATATATACAATCATAAACGTATATATATATATATATCCTCTAAGCCATGTCTATGCATCTATATATATATATATATATATATATACAATCATAAACGTAGTGGGAACCTTTGCACTATCGTGCACGGTCTACGCGTTGACATGCAGTCAGCTTGGACCAGCATAACGAGCATGTGGCAGTATTAGGCAGATGATAACGTAAATTCTCTACGAAGAGCAGCGTTTCTCCAAAATAGCTTTTCTGAATGGAAACTGATTGTTTCGCCGTTGTCAGGCACAGAGGGTGGTGGGCATATCATCGGCCATGAATAACTTAATTGGCATTGAGTACACAAACCGGAAGCGATATACGATGACGGTGGCTGGTAGTAACTTGTATCTATAACGACGTCTTTTTGGCACACATACACGGCTTTAGGAGATGATTCTCCTCTCGAGATGAGAGCTGCTGAGCTGCCGAGCTGCTGATATTCCTAAAGAAAAGCTGGACACTACTGAATGATCTCGGCACTGATTAGCTTCGTAATGTTGGTTGACCTGTGCGTTGTTCAAAGGCAGGCACAGCTAGATCGATCACCTAGGTTGTCTGGCCTTCGATGGTCTGAGTTCGGCGTTCGGCCTTCGGAGCATGCTCACATCGGTTGGCAAATATCCGTAGAGCTTCTGCTCTACGTTGATGAGACGACTGCTACTGCGGCAACGTAACTAGACGTTCAGTCACGGCCTATGCGGCAAAAAGCACTAACATTGTGCCAGAATAATGGAAGCCAATACGCGCTGTCTGAACGTCTTATCCCCTGTCTTTTTATCTGTCTTGCTCCTCCTGCCCTATCGCGTTCTGTCGGCTGGTGTGGCCATTTTGCATCGTCATGAGATCTCGTAACAAGATCCATAGTTAGCTGTACTAGCTCGTGTTGGGGGCTAGGATGATAATGAAGACTGTTTGTGAAAATTACATTAGGCAAATGTTTTCCGACAGCTGCATAGCACCCCGGATGGGCTGTTTGAATACGTTGTCGCGTTCGGTGCGTGCGCTGAAGGCGGGCTGGCAGCTAGGGAGACCGAGCTACAGTCGTACAGTTAGTTGTTTCCTTTCGCCTTGTTGCCGACGTTGGATGGTTATGATGGTGGTGGTGGTGATGGTGAAGGTAGTGATGGTGGTGATGGCACACTGCTCGAAGTGCGGCGCTGCGAGGCGTTCGTCTACGTTCTCTATGATCGTCGTCGTCGTCGTCGTCGTGGTGCTGCTGCTGCTGCTGGTGTTGCTGTAGTCTGCGTCTGGCTCTCTCAGAGCCACTCCGCCACCAGCCAGCTTCAGCCAGTAGGGTTCTGATATGGCCGCAGCCGCAGCAGCGGTACGTCTAGCGGTTATGGTCTATATGAGTTCGAAACTCTTCTTTTGCTGCTGCTGCTGCTGTTGCTGGCGCTGAATTTGTTGTTGCTGGGGTTGATGTTGTTGCTGGTACTGATGTTGTTGCTGGTACTGATGTTGTTGCTGGCACTGATGTTGTTGCTGGGGTTGATGTTGTTGCTGCTGGCACTGAAGTTGCTTTTGGTATTGATGTTGTGTTGTTATTGTTGTTGTTGTTCTTGATGTTGCTGGTGCTGCTACGCGGCTGGTTGGGTGCGCGCGATCGAAATCGGAGATTAGTGCATATGGTGCCGCACGACGCCGCCGTCATTACCGGTCAACAACAACGACCACGGCGACGACGACGACGACGACCTCGGCCTAACGTTGCGGCTACCTGTCGCTGCTACCTACTTTCCGTTCGTCCCTCCGTCCGCCCGTCTGTCCGCCCGTCAGTCCAGAGACTAAGTGGCCGCCAAATTTGATTATTGTTATCATCATTATCGTCATGATCACCACATCATTAGTTGATTTAATTCATCGAGAATCAGCAGCTTCCTGTCTCCCGCTCAGAAGAGCGATGGGAGACAAGAAGAAGAAGAAGAAGTGAAATCGTTCTTCATCGACTTGTTTACGGGTTCGGGCGTCCTCGACCTCGCGATTCACGTCGGTTCGAGTGTGGCAACTCTGTGTGACGACCGCCGCCGGTTAGCCGGCGGTGCTGCAGCAGCAGCAACATACGGTTTGTTGCCGTACAAACCGTCTTATCATCAGGATCATCATAGGCATGAACAGCATGTCCAATTTGTTTATGCTGCTTACGACGAAGAGAACAGATAGCGCCCGCACTGGTTGGCGAGCTTACGGAAACGTCGCCACAGACTCTTCATTAGGAATCACACAGCATCAAACACACACTTATATATATATATATATATATATATATATACGTACAAAGTTTGTGTTCTGCCACAGCTTGTACTATCTAAGGTCTAATGCGTAAACATTGATTTAATTTGTCTACCGTCTAGCTGCACGGGAAAAGTGGAAATACTTCCATTTTGATTATATTAAATATAGGCCTGGACGCAGAACTGAAGCAGTATATACAGAGCTATTTTTGCAGACTAGCTAATGTTCGACGCACAATTCATGCATACGTTCAATCACGTTCAAGACAAATGTGGAGTAATTGGAAATGCAACCTATGGATTGTCCAATCAAATTCCCACATTTGGCGACGTTAGATTTTTTAGCAGGATTCGCGAATCGGAAGATCAGTGCTACTTCAACGTTATCTGTAACTATTTAGGAGTAAAAATATAAACAGAGATCAGCACTCTTCACTGTTGGGCAATCGTTACCAATTCCCGCTGTACCCACATTTGGATAAGAACATAACCCTCGATGAGTTGGCATTCACCTTGTTACAAGTAAATGTACGTCATCTTATATTATATGTATGCGATAAATTTTAAAAATGAGATAGCACTACCAACTGTAGCTTGCTTGCAAGAGAATGTTGGAGTCTGGTACGTACATCTTATTAGTAGTTATTGTTTTTAGCTTGGCAAGCATCTGATTAGAGAGTACAATTAAAAGGCTCCTTTGGTCGCTGTATAGATGTATATATATATATATATATATATATATATATATATATATATATATATATATATATATATATATATATATTAATTTATCAGTTTCTCACTAATAATATTGTGTTACCTGCCTGTCGGCGTGTGCAGGAAATCTTCTGTGGCACATACATTCTTCACGTACATTTTTCACTCGGGCTTTTTTCTTGTCGGAGTTTTCTCACTGCGTCTGTGTTTCGTTAATTACGTTGCCGGCCGGTCGTTTTTTTTTCTGACTACCTGCCTTGTTCAGTTTCGCTTACAACATTATGTCTCTATTTGAGTCGAACGACTCTCTCCCACTTTCAATCACTCTCGTCCCATTGAATTGAATTGAGTCGCAGGTGGCTTGATTATTAAAGTCAAAACTGCTGTATTGGGCTGGGATGGGATGCGGTTCCTGTGGTTTTGCTGTGGCTGCTGCTGCTGCCGGTGCTCTCGTTGTCGCCGCAGCTGCTGAGGCGATCCAGATCCATCATCCGTTGTTGTTTTGTTGTTGTTGTTGTTGTTGTTGTTACAGCCGTTCGCTGTTGCGCTGAGGTGGCAATTGATCGAGTTTCATGTGATGCTCAGACAAACAGACGGACACTCTGGCGTACGCTGTTTCTTTTCTTTCATTCCTTCCTCCCTTTTGTTCTCATTTTGTGCCTCCCTCCCTCTCTCTCTCTCTTACTTCTCACTCGTCTTCATCCTTGTTTGTTGTCTATATATATATATATATATATATATATATATATTATCCTGCTTTCAATATACCTTCTGAACATGCCTTCCCTGGTTACGACGACGTCAACAACACTCGTAATCATAATAATAATAAGAACGTCGACAACGACAACATCCCACCAGTAGCAATCAAACAAAAACAACAATAAATAATAAATAACAACAGAAATAACACTGCATCATCACCACTATTGGCCACAGCAGATGCAACAACAGCAGCAGCCACAACAACAACAACAACAACAACAATAGTAGCGGCAACAACAATAGCAGCAGTAGCAACAGCAGCAACAAACAACAACGCAATAACCATCATCACCATGTGTTGTTGTTGTTGTTGTTGTGGTGGTGGTGGCGGTGGTTGGTGCTGTTGTTGGCGGCACATGTTGTGTCCGGCCGTTAAACCGTGTCCTCTCTACGTCTCTCCTTCGAGTGGAGCTGCCTCAGCGCTGGCGATGTTGCTAGCGATGGCGGCGGCGGCGGTGGTGGTCGTGGTAGTGGTGATGACGGCTGCCGCTATCTATCGTCGTCGTCGTCGTCGTCGCCGTCGTCGTTGCGGCTAATTGAAAATAGAGACGTCGTCGTGGTTGATGCTAGGAGATGTACCTGCTGCTGCTGCTGGAGAGAGACATATCAAGAGAGAGAGAGAGAGAGAGAGCCAGAGAGAGAGAGAGAGCCAGAGAGAGAGAGAGCCAGAGAGAGAGAGAGCCAGAGAGAGGGGTGGGGGTGGGAGAGAGTTAGGAGAGTTCATATTCTACCGGATACAACATCATACTACACTCATCTATATATCTACTCGACATATTACAACTACGACTACTGCTGTTACCAGCACGGCTACTACTACTACTACTACTACAATAACCTCACTAAATAATGCGGCATCGTTCTCTTATACGCGCCCGCCGTCTTCTTATCCGTCTTCTTCTTCTTCTTTTGGTCCGTCATTTTCCTTCTGTTGATGCCTCTACATCAACAGCGCTACATCCGACGTCTTAACGAGACCAAGCAACAGCAGCTCAGAGCCGCAATAATAATAATATCAACAATAATGACTGACAGCGCTTTGCCTCTACCTGGAAACGGAATCTTCGAATTATTAGTATTATATATATATATATATATATATATATATATATATATATGTATATATATATATATATATATATATACTATACTAAAAATAAATTGAACGTTCCATTTTCAGGTAAAACCAAAGCGTTGTTATTGACTGTTAATATTGAAGCTATCTATGCTGATGCTTGGTGTCGTTGAGACATGTAGCGATATTGATGTAGAGGCATTTACATACGCATATATATATATATATATATATATGAACATTCTGCTTCATTATACTGTTCTCCTTTCGAATGGAGCTTTAAAACCACAACATGTTAGCAGCAACAGCAGCAGCTGCCCCACATCCCGTTGAAGCGTGTGCGGTTGCTGCTGTCCAACCGGCCAACCGCCTGGTAGGTAGATACCTATGTAGAACGATAGGTGGGTGGGTGGCTGGATGGGTGTTGAATAAAATACCACACTACCTACATCGAATTAATTAGCACCCTAATTAGAACAAATGTCCCCAGGACCATCACGCGTCGTCGTCGTCGTTGTTGTCCGCCCACCGACAGCGACATGACGATCTCTGGTCCGGCGTGGCCTGATCACCATCCGCCGCCTGCCAACATCAATGTTCACTCGAGCGTCACACAATACTACTACATGGATACTGTGTAATACCAGCTGCCTCTAACCACCACACACACCTTCTATACACACGTATATATATATATATATATATATATATATATATATATATGTATATATATATATATATATATATATATATATATATATATATACAGACAGCTGGTGCTACACAGGGATGAAAAAAACACACACAAACACAGCAGAAAAACTAAACGAATGAATGGGCTAAATGTCATTGTTGTCGCTATTGTTCGATTGACCGATCATGTTGCGCGAACCGATTTGACTTCGGTGTGGCCCTGTTCACCCCCCTCACCAACATCAGCCGAACTGTTTGTTGTCATTATTGTTGCCTGCAGTTGTTGCTGTTGTTGTTGAGGTTTTTGTTGTTACAGATGTTGTTGTATTTGTAATCGTTGCTGGTATTGTTCTTGTTGGCGTTCTGTTTGTTATGGTGACGTTATGACAACTACCACCATGCGGCAAGCGTAACTTGATGAGGCCCTCTCAGCGTTTACGCTTCTTTTCCTTCTTTCTACGTCACTCTGGGATTTCTTGCTCTCGCTGTCCATCTCCGTCTTCCTCTCAACTATTTGTGGTCATTGTCTTCGGCTTTATGCATAGACGGATTCATGAACAAATGATGGTAATATAGGTAAACAGATATATATATATATATATATAT
>QVRM01006369.1:0-75000 GCA_003439945.1 Dermanyssus gallinae
AAACACGACTGCTCAACGCTGTCGCTAACCTAGTACGAAAATGACAGTGGTCGTGACAGCAACGGTAACGACAGTAATAACAACAACAGCAACAACAACAACAACAGCAGAAACAGCAGCAAACCCCAAACACGGCAACAACACGAGAAGCTACAAAGAAAACCCTAGAAGGCTAGCGAAAATCGTCGATACAGTATGATCCAAACACAAACAATAGCAACAAAATACAAAATGAGATAGAAAACTGCATCCGCATCAGCGATAATCGATACGGAAAAGAAAACAACAACAACAATAAGATTGATATGTTTACGAAAATCAAATTCCTCTATGACTGCGAGCGGGGGGCCTAACACAATACGAACGTAACGACTAGATGTACAGAGCGTAGCTTTGCAGTGTCACGCCGAATTTGGCCTGTTTGTCCTTGTACAGCCACCTCCAAATCTATCTCGTAGCAAAAAACGCTCATAAAAAAACCAACTAGTATTCATTCACACGGCGTTGTGCTTGTTCTAACAACAGCAGCAACAACAACAACAATTTGAGAACGACCGCATCGATATGCCAAAAAAACGCCAGCAGGATTTTCAACTGTTCTTCGAGCTAGCTCGAACAAGCGGAAACACGAAAAACGAACAAATGGACCGTCAGGACCGGATCAATCCGTCTCTGTGTCTCTTAAATCCCAATCAATTTATGGCCCGGATGTGACTAATCTACAGAGCTGTGAGAAGGCTGACTAGAAGGAACATCATCGACTCCCCAAGACGGAACTGGCAAAATCGGTTCTAACCGAGTACCGACCACTAACGATGAATGATGAACGACGATAGAATTGACCCAAACGTATGCTATGACTGACGGGGTTGTTGCAATGAGCACTAGCTTAAAACTCCACACACATATCGTATGTGTGACCTTAATCTAGATAATGAAAAACAATACGACCGATAGAGCGTTGGAACAGGCGCGACGGATGCTTTAAAAGCATGCCATCCATGCGTCAACGTACACAGCAACAGTGAGCGGGTCATCTATTTACGCAAGGCGCGGTGTCAAAAGCACGATGCGTCGTCGTCACCTGTTGTTGTTGTTATTGTTATTGCTGTTGCCAAGATCAAGAGCAGCCGACCAGGCGTGCAGCACTCCACTCGCAACACATAACGCTAACAGGCAGAGAACGCGAAAGCGACCTGTCTATGGACAGGTGCGCCACTAGACTAAATCGATAGCATCATCACTATTATCACCATCATCATCGGAAACAGCAACAGAAGCAATAGCAGCAACAGCAACGGCTAGAACTTCGTCACGATTGGACGGACAACAGCAACAACAACAACGACAGCAACAGCAACAACGACAGCAACAGCAACATAAACAACAACACTAGCAACGAGAACAACAGAAGTACCACCAGCAGCAGCAGCTATAAAAGCCGTCTTCTGCCATAGCACGGCAATCAGTACGCATAGAATAGTCCAGAACACTCTGTCAATAGCTGTAACAGGCCTTGTTGCTGTTGTTGTTGTAGTTGTTATAGTATGCATTTAGCTCATCAATCAGGTAGTGGCAGCACCGTCATGTAGACAACGCACGGGCAGATGCTCGACTCACACTCATACAAACACTCACATTCAATTTAATCTGTGTGACCCGGTTACAATAAGACCCTCATCTGTTGTTGTCGTTTTTGGCAACGATGACAGGAAACGATAGCTTCAACTATACATACAACACAGAGACAATAAAAACTGTGCCAGTGATAAGAGTAAGAAGTGACAACAACAACAATATCAACAGCGATTTTGATAATAGCAATATTATTATGAGGGAGAAGAAAACAATGAGCAACTACAATCTAGTCATGACGACAACGGTGACGACAACATCAACAACAAGAGCGTCAGCAATGAAAGCCATGCCGATCAATAACAACGACAAGGAAGACGGCAATGATTGCATCTATCGCATCATCATCATCATCAGATGAGAATGTAGTCTGAACTTAAACGATACCATTTAGAGAGAAAAAGCAATCAAGCATCTGAAATGAATAAGTGCATGAGAACGACCTCTAAACAGTTGCCGGAGCTAAGCGTAGTATTGTTTACATCGGTGTGACTTCGGTTTTCGGACGCGTCAGAAACGTTAATATACTACTGTTTTCATTTCCCCTTACCCGTAACTAAGTACTAAAGTGTACAAAATAACATGTTGAGCGATACGCATACACAAGCACACACCATATCTAAGCGAATCCTAATCGAACAGGTTGTAATTAACTTGCTGTTTTTTGGATAGATACGGAAGAGAGTATGTAATAGTAAAGACAGAACTGTATGCTGCCGTCCATCATTCATTCATTATATAGCAGAATCGCACAAATTCGTACTTAAGGTAATCAATAATTCAAAATTACGATTATAGTCACAGATTTTTCCTTACTTACTGCATACATATTTATTACTTTACATATGTTTGCTATCTCTAGCTTACATAATTGTTGGTCGGTGTTTAGCGGCGACAGATTTTACTAACAGCCAACCAGAGCTCTGATATATATATATATATATATATATATATATAGACGGAGATAAATAGAGACGAAAACAAATAAGTGTTTCGCGTTGGCGAGAGTGACTTTCAGCGACTGTAGCCGGGTTTTGACTAGGCCCTAACTTGGTTCTCGAAACATACGCTGACGGAAAAAGAGAGAGAGAGCGAGAGAGAGAGAGAAGAAACGAGATGGGGAGCATTGATTGAGTCAGCCAGAAGAAAGACCACCGATCGGGGTGGTCGAGCTGCCGTGTCCTCTACCTGTGGCGTCTGTCTGGTCGGAACGGGACGTTCATGAATGACCATGATGATGACCGCCGCCGCCGCTGCCGTCGCGTCTGCCGCTAGACTTAATGTAACTAAAGAAGGTCGCCGGCAGGGACCATCGACAATGCTCTAACCAAGCAAGGCCACACACCCACCCACCCACCGGCAGACAGCCAGTTATACACACACACACAGACACACACATACATACACGCGGACTACGCGGTAGAAGGGTCCCCACCACGAGAGTGACTAAGCAACTCACAGCTAGCCTAGGTGTCACTAGTTATCGTGTCGTCCTTGGTTAGTAGTTCTAGTGTTGCTAGATATTGTTTACCAAGCAACGACACAAGCTATGACGTATATATATATATATATATATATATATATATATATATACATATACGTCTTTTGTTAGTAGTTCTAGTGTTGCTAGATATTGTTTACCAAGCAACGACACAAGCTATGACGTATGTATATATATATATATGTTTAACTAAGCGCCTTGTGCTGTTTGGCGCGTGGCTCTAACCAGGCCCTCACTTGGCTCTCCAGAGAAACACAGCGTGACACACGGAGAGAGAGAGAGCGGTGGAGAAAAGAGATAGAGACCACTTGGTATGACACGAATCATAAGCAGCCAATGAGGAAGGCAGGCAGGCACACGTTGTAAAACCAGACAGACAGACAGACTAACCGACCGATCAGGGTTCGAGCTGCTGCCGGGTTTTCTACCTGTGGTCGTCGTCATCGTCGTCTGGTGGTCGACGGGCGGCGGTGAACGTCGTTCATGACCATGATGTGATGTTCATGACCGTTAGGCTTTATGTAACTAAAGAAGGACGCCTGCGCTTGCTGGGGCGGTCGCTGGACACAGACAGACACGCAGACTGTCAAACATGCACACACACACACACGGTAGAAGGGTGGCCACGAGAGTGACTCAGCAACTCACAATTAGCTGTCACCAGTTACCGTGTAGTCCTTGGTTAGAATTTGTTATTAGACATTGCTACTGCAAACAGAAACAGCAACGCGACGAATGCTACCGCAGCTACCAACAACAACAACACTAACAAGTTACAAGAACAACAATAATCACGACAATACCACCACCACCACCACAACAACAACAACAAGAATGACAACAACAGCAATCAACGGAACCCGTTTACAATGAGTCCTTTCATTGGTCAAATCAATGAGCGTACTAACTGATTCACTCATGCACACAACTAACCCACATAGACCCACCAATAACCAGCCAAATAACTCTTTGCTGACGACAGCGATATATATGATAGTTTACCCTTTGACTTGGGCATGCTGCGCGTTAAGCGCTCACCGCTGCTGGCACCTAACTGGTGGGAGAGGCGAAAAATAAGAGGACAAAGCTAATTTGGTGGTGGTGGTGGCCAGACTCGCCGGGCAATTTGCTCTACGTATGCATGTATTGAGGTTTGCGCGCTTGTTCGACGTCATATGTGTCTGTGTGTGTACTTTTGACCGCCGCCGTTTGACAGATGTCAGCTGTCGTCATAGGTCGTCGTCGTGTTCTTTTCTCTTTCGAGAGACGAGAACTCACCACCAAAACACACCGGCCGACCGAGACCGTCGTAGAGAACGAAGTCTCGAGAACATCGAGAAAAACAAAGAAGAGAGACACAGTGAGACCGGCGGCGGTGGCGGCGGCGACTTCGATGTCGTCAGCGATCCTTGTAGAACAACTGAGACAGCAACAAACGCTACGGCGGGCCGGCGAACGCAAGGTTTAGCCGCAAGCCACGTATACGTGTGTTTCTATGTGTGAGTTTAGTGAAAAATACGGCACCGGCAAGCCTGTAATCGCTGGCCGACAAGCCTGACAAGGAAAAACATATTTCCCGCTTGTCCAACGCAACGTCCATGCACTCGTTCTTCTTAATAGATATGTATATTTGCGCTATGCTGTGTTTATGTGCGTCTACGCCAATAACGATACCTGCGTTTCCTAAACTGGAAACCATAGAAACCAACATAATATGGTGCGGAATAAAACCCACAATCTCTCGAAGGCCAAGTAATTACACAACACAATGCAAGCGGCGCCATATTAGGTGTTTTAGCCACGACTGCGGCTAATTAGTAAAACAGTTTGCCAACAACCCTCCCCCCACTGACTAACTATAGGACCACCACCATCAAACAAAAATATTATCCGAATGTAGTTTGGAAACATACAATTGCGACTTAAGGGAGGACCAACGGAGGAGATAAACACAAATACTGCCATTTCTTCCTGCCGATGCATAACGAGCATGCGTTCATAAGACATCATCAGGCGCCGCGAGTAGAAGTGACTGCGCGTTATCCGCCTACAACAAATGACGCAATAGGCTCCAATGGCGATATCCACGAAAATAGAACATCGTCTATCGCTCTCATTATTTCCAGCCTATTCTGATGTCACCGCCAAACAATGACGCCATGTTGCACATGCGAATACGACACAGTGTTTCTATGCGTGTGTGTCCGGATATGGTCTCCTTCGGCTACAAATCGCCACGCGGCTAGGTAATTACAGCCGGGTTACAAAGCGTGCACGGCTAACCTAAATTATACAAGCATACCTTATATATATATATATATATATATATATATATATATATATATATATGCAAAACCGCCTCCCGTAAGAAGCTATCTTGGTGTCACACAGTCCACAAGTAACATTAGCCACGAGTAAGAAAGTTGTTTTCCATCGAACGGTTTGCAATAATATCAGGCTTCAGCAATGAGCGCTGTTTGAAATGATCTGCTTACTATGAATGTGTGAATATGTGTATCTCCCTGTCGGCCTCGTTGGCAACGGGAGGACATCAAGACCAATTCAATAATAATAATATAAATATCAATAAGTAATATTATTAACGACATTACAGGTAATAATTTCTATATTTTTGTAGATAACACATATCTACACATACTACTATAGAATCTAGTTTCTTCTCGACACTTCCACAACGCTCTCTAGCGGTCTGTATGGTCCTACCAATATGGTCAGTTGTTCATAAGCAGCTGTTCGTTGACAATAAATCATTCAAATGATATGTTCTGTCAGTGCTTCAACTAGAGCTAGAAATTTCACTATGTCAGCAAATTTTTCGATATTCGTTCGGTACAACACAACAACAACTACTACTACACTACAAAACATTTTCGGGATGACTCCCAGCCAACATTTAACGTTCACGAAACCGTTATCGCAGCGATTCATGAGACGGACCCCATTAAATACAAATATGATGTGGGAATCGAACCCGTGCACCCTTGTGTCCCCTTCGGTCGCAACGCGCACGCGAATGCACCACCTATAATCTTGACGCTACCATTACTACTACTACTACTACTACGATGGCATAATGAAACAAGGATCGATTCATTCATTCGCATAGACAGATCGCTACCTTGCTTGCTATATAGTTCTCACGTAACAGTATCGACAGTAGCAGCAGCAACAACAACATCAATACCAATAACATCAACAATATCATTAACAGGCCAGACAAATTGTGACAAGGAAGTTAATGACAAGGGTCGTCATGGCGTCAGCAGCAGAAGCAAAACCCCGCTACATCAACGGTAAGTTCCAACAATCGTAGAAGAGACTTCTGATGCGTCTCGCATCGTCCGCATTACTTGTGTGTATGTTTGTATGTACTATATATGTGTGCGTGATCTGTATATGTGTTCATTGGCCTGCTCTGCTCCAATTACTGCGGTCACCGTGCTGCCCTGTATCCATTCATCTGGAAAAACGGACCACTGATATATATATATATATATATATATATATGATGGTAGGTTGAGCAAACGCGCGAGCAATCGACACCCAGAACTCGGGGCCCTCAGACCAAGCTGGGTAGGTCGGTCGGTCAGGTCATACCAGAAGGGTAAGGCCCCGTTTGCTCGCTTCTGCTTCGAATCCCTTACTTAGATAACCTATAAAAAAACGTATGTGTGTAAATAGCAGATATATAGTCATCACCGACCAAATAGCTCTAAACACAGCTGGGCTTCTTCTACACATAGTATTCTTATACTTCTACACTAACGCATAAACCGAGTAATAGTTTATTTGTAAACAAACATATTTTTGTTTGTTTACAAATAAACAATTACTTTTTGTTTTTCGAACTAAAGCGCCTCACCTCACATCTACAGTAAATATATGCTCGTACTACGTATTTTCTAGTTTTTAATTCTATTTTTATACAGGACTAACTGGAAACTGTGGTCGGCCTCCACGGACACAGCATATTCTCTATTACTACCACCACCACCACCACCGGTGTTCTATTCGTCCTTTTGTCGATTCAGAATTGGATCGAATAGATTCTAGAACAACTGACCAGATGGACAGATCATCATCGTCCTCGATCTGCCCTTTTTTCGCGAACGCTCCGCGAACGTGGGCAGTGTTCGTGACGTCGTTCCGAATGTTCCGAGTGCCTGTCGTTCGCTACAGTTGGAGTTAGCGGTTTTGTTTTTTTTTCTGATATATCGGCGCCGAACTACTTTCTTTACAAGCGCGTGTATTGCTTGCTTTGTTTACTTCATCAGCTGTTAGGGTTTTGCTTTTTATCGGCTCGTATACGCTGCTCTTGGCGTCGGCTGGCTGTTTCAATTGTTTCTGATTATGTCGTTTTTTTTTTCGTAGTTGCATTACAGTTGTAGCTTGCTATTCGTTACGCCATGATTAGAAATGTTAATTTCATTGTCAATGTCACGCGATTCTCATTTTGTGTGCACCGTTGTCGTTGTTCCGTTGCGATTGGTTTTTCGTTGGTGGCATTGTTATTGTTGTTGTTGTTGTTGCTGTTTATTGCCACGGTGGTTGCTGTGGTAATGTTATATTGTAGTTGTTGTTGTTGTGTTTTGTTACTGCGGCTTCCGGACTGTTACCGCTGGGGTCGCTAGGCAGTATTATCCCAGGTTTCTGTTAGCGTTTTGATATTATTTGCATTCTTTATTTATTGGCACCAAGGTTTGCGTGCTATTTAGAATTCGGTTAGGAGTTTAGGGACCTGGAATTGGTAGAGGAATAGAGCAGAACTTCGTAGAAGGACAACAACAAGAATAGTCGTATTCACCATCGTCATAACCATAACAATGATGGAAGCAGAATAAGCACAAGAAGAAAAAGTATGTAGGCGTGTGATGAATAGTGAGCGGTTCGATGAAGTCGCTGAAGTTACCGCCAGAGATGACCAAATTCGGCGGCCAATTCAGCAGCAACGCTGTTGCTGTCTCAGTAGTGGAGAAGGACGACGACGACGATAACAACAACAATGACAACAACAGCAACAACAACAACCACCACCCCAACAATAACCCCACCAATGACCACGCTAATCATATATTACTATTACCGTTAAGGCTACGTCATCGCCGTAGACGAGCTCGGTTACTTACACTTTATTATGTTATATAAGGTTATGCCACTAATTACTGGGGTAGTAAGAGCCTAGAATAGCGGCGGCGACTGCTGCAGCAGCAGCGGCCCTGGAGACATACATCATTGGCCATCAGAATTACGATGACCACCAACCACCACAATGGCCTCCACCATTCATATCAGCCCCATCACTGCAAGTAGCGCTTGCAAGGCGATCCTTCGTTATATAGTATACGCTGCTGCTGATTGAGGACGCTGCAAGGATGGCCAAGATTGCATCTACGCTGCTTAGCCAGCCGCCTCACATTGTGGTGACGATTCTACGGCGACCAATCGGTCCGAAGCATTCGAACGAAGTAGAGCACGAGAAGCCGTACAAGAGATCCGGGGGATGGGGAATTGGAGATGGGAGTAGGGAATATGGGGGTGGAGTGAGGGAGGGAAGTTATAGGGATAGGAAGGAGAATGCGATGTGACTCGGATGGAATGAAATGCAATGCGACAATGAGATGAGATTGCTGCCGACCGGAGCAGTTTAGAAATCTGGGATTGATACGGGGAATGGGCTTGGAATAGCCCCCTGAGGGAGGGCTTCTGTCTTCAACAACAGCCAACTCCAGGAGGAGTATCCTCTCTCCCTTCCCTCTCTGGCGTAGCAGCTGTTGTTGTTGTTGTTGCTGCTACTGCCGCTGTCGACAGCAACATCATCATCATCACCAGCACCATTACCATCATCAGCATCGTTATCATCATCATCATCACCATCACCATAGACATGAACGGCACCGTGGCCCTTGTCGGCGTCTCTGGCTTCGGTCAGCATTGTTGTCGCATGTATGCGACGTGCAAAAGAAGCACCATGTCCCGCAAACCTCTTTTGTAGGCCGCGTGGGCGGAGGCGGCCGGCTTATGGCGGCAAGCGCGACTTCTGACAGCGAAGCGAACCGCAGCTGAAGCAGAAGTAGAAGCACCAGCAGAAACAGCACCAGCATTATCATCACCAGCCGGACCAGCCGAATCAGCAAACAAAACAACCAACCGAAACAGCGGCTACGAGTATCGTCGATAACATCGGCCGGCCGCCGACGCAACACCAGCAGCCGCATGAACAAGAAGCAGAAACAGCTGCCAGAAAGAAGAATGCCACGGCGGGCAGATGTACGCCAACGAGTCAGCGTCCGCGCCGGCGTTGACGCCAATACGGATACGCCAACAGCTACTACTACTACTACTACTAACTAACAATACAGCTACCACGCATACGCGTACAACTACTGCTCGGAGTATTACTATACTCTCTCTCTCTATCTCTCTCTCTCTATATATATATATATATATATATATAATACAGCTGATGTTACTGCTACTGACTACGACAACTACGACTACCACCACATCGTCTACGCATTGTACTGCGTATTGGCGTCACCGCCTGGCCGTTGGACCAGGCCGTATCGACCGACGGACCGACGGCGGGCGGCATCGTCAGCACCGATTCCGGCCGTCGGTCGCAGTGACGGTCGCGCTACACACTCGTTGACCGATAAACAACCGAATCGTGTCGCGTCGCTCGGCCGCCACAGTCCATCAACAATTGCAGCAGCAGCAGCAGCAACAACAACAACAACAGCAACGACCATAACAACGACGGCAGTAGCCGCAACAACAACAACAACAACGATGACCACAACAACAACAACAACAGCCGTTACAACAAAGAAACAATAATAACAAGAGCAGCAGCAGCAGCAGCAACAACAACAACAACAACAACAACGACGACGACGACGACAACAACAAGAGCTGTCGACGTGGCCTAAGCAGCAGCGCAGTGGTCAATTAATTGTTCGCTTGTCGCCGCTCATGAATCAGAGATGATTACGAAGAAGAGCAACAGCATAAAAACTGAGGAGGCTCGTCGCGAACATCGATATGGCAATATCCAGAACAAGAGACACTTACTTGACGGCGACGCCGACGTGTACCAACAAATACGTTATTTTTGATTCCGGATTACATTAGAAGCCGAAAAATCCTCTCTTAATACACTAACCTAAATGCCTAAAGCCCTAGTGACCCCTAAACTCGCTAACATAACAGCTATTAGCTAGCGACTGAAGCCTCCCAGGCTGCATCCACGTCTTGCTTGGAGCGGTGAATCAGTTGCACATGCTGGCTAGTCATTCACTAACCTGTTCATGATGAAGTGCGACTCGCGCTTCTTGCGGATCTCGACGATACGCTCCATGGCGTGAACGGCCTTCTTCCAGAGTTCTCGGTCGTACTTCACGGGACAGTTGCGTCGCTTTTCCAACTCGAATATCGGATCGACAACCAACTCCTTGCCATGCGCCTTTCGCCACGCTTTCGTCCATCGAAGCTTGCGCGGGTTCTTCTTACGCTTAAACATTCTGTGGCATTTTGAGCGGCAAAATCTAAAGACCTACACAGAACGAAGAGCACAACAGAAAAGGACAATGAGCCACCAATCATATTAGAACTTTTTAATTAATTTCAATATAACGCCACCAGGTTTTCAAAAGACATTGCAAGCGTATGTTTGCATAATAAATAACGCAGAATAGCTAAAGCCAGTATTTTAATTAAAGCCAGCACATGGTAATAAATGCAATGCTTTAGATTATATATATATATATATATATATATATATATATATGGTGTTAACGAAAATGCACTCGTGCGTATGTTAATGTAATATATTTTCCACTAACTTAACAAAAGCGTACTCAGACGTTCCCTTTACAGATCTGCCCCCATTTCCGTCTAGATAGTCATCTTGCTCTACGCGTATATAATACACCGAATATGTGTGAAAAATGTACGCCAAGCGGAATGTGGCGACACCACCGTGCACGTATGCTCAATAAAGAAAAATAACTTTAGGCACATTCCGCCCATCAGATTAATTATTTTTGAAAGACAACTATTATACTTCTGATAAAAAAAAGTTCCAAGAAAAACTTCATTTGACGCAATAGTAAAACAAACAGCAGCGCACACAATATCGTTTCTTGAAACCGAAGCAGTTCTACAGGCTCTACTACAAACTCTCTCTCTGTCTCTCTCTCTCTCTCTCTCTATATATATATATATATATATATATATATATATACATATATATACATTTCGCGTGGACGAGATATCAACACAGGATCCAGAGGACATACATACAAGTGTTCGTTGCTATGTGTCTATTGACCGTGAAAGACACTGACAGGGATTGTTCTTTTATCCAAAAACCGTCTCTTTACATTCAGCCTCTAGCTCCAGTTCCGCGTCAGGAACAAATGCAATTTCTGCTGCTTGTACTGGTTATCGGGCGATCACAATAACGACAAAACAACGTATAGAACTAGTCATGACTTTACAGCCAAGCGGAGAAGACAATTCGTCAATTTCTCGCGTTTAAATGAAGAAAACGAGGAGGCAGAACCGAAAGGCTTTGAACTGTGTCAGATTCATCGGCCATTCTGTCGGCCGCTAGCCGTCATCAGACAAGGCTGGTCTCGTCATCGTTTTACATTCGCTCGACCCTGTTCGTGGCGTGCACAGGTGAATGTGCTCGCATGTAGAGTATGTGCCGTACTGCCGGCGCGGCGGCTAAGTGGGTGAAACTTTGTGGTTGTGGGCTGTCTGAACGTATCCGCTATGCGACAATGCGTCATGTCGGCTATTTAAAAAAGCTAATTTTAAGCAAAATGCAAATAGCACCAACCATGGCCAACTGAACAACTGCGTCCAAATTTCGACAAAATATCTGCTATTGCTCTCGCTCTTCACCCCCTGAAGTTGTAAAGTTCACAGAACCATGTTTCTATAGGTAGAGCAAATTAGTTTGGACGAGCCTCGTACCTTAAAGCGCGCCTTAAGCTCCAAATGTGATGTATCGTTGTTGTAACCCATTGATCGAGTTGTTCTCTCAAGATATCTCAAGTATCAAGTCTTATCGGATACAATAGGCACAAACCTCTTGAGGCCGATACGGCCAACAGACCAACCCAATATCGGCTACCCCTGGGTTTCTTAAAACGTAAAGCAGTAGGCCGTGTTCGATTCTTCTTCGATCAGAAGAAGATGTTCACCGTAGACGCAAACTTCATTCAACGGGCTAAATGACCGTTGGCTAGCCCACGATGCCCAGAGCATGTCTGTTTTCCAATTAATTCTTTATTATTCTTCCAATTAATTAAAATTTTCCATTTCCAATTAATTCAG
Source organism: Dermanyssus gallinae (assembly GCA_003439945.1). Lineage (NCBI taxonomy): Eukaryota > Metazoa > Arthropoda > Arachnida > Mesostigmata > Dermanyssidae > Dermanyssus > Dermanyssus gallinae. The sequence goes on from QVRM01006369.1 coordinate 12,503, forward strand.
CACGCCCTGAGTGTGACGCCTAGCGATTATAGAGATGTGATGGCAATATAATTCCCCCCCCCCCCCCCGAAATATCCAAACACTGGCACAGGAAGTTTATTTGCACGCTCTGTAGACGTTCTGTTGTCAAATCGAGGGTGAATTCCGTGTTCAGTACGGGTTTGCAATACGTGTTTGAGCAGGACGCTGTACTCGCTCATACCAGCCGCATATAGCGCAAGCGTGGCTGGAGGAGCATATGAGCAGCAAATCTCTGTCATATGCGCAGCAAGTCGTGGCCGTCTAGCAGTCGAGATTCTAATCCTCTGGATTACTCTATGTATAGGCTAAGTGTTTTTTTAGAATGAGAGTTTAACAACAAAAAAAGATCAACATAACAACAGACTGGCATGCATGCATGCATTTGCAAATCTTCAAAATCCGCGTGTCTCTTGATAGGCACGTTCTGCAAGATCTGCAAGATGACGTCTTTACGCGGGCTATGTCTCCTTGAATTGCAGAAGGGATGAGGTGAGCGGGCGGCAGCGGGGAGAGATCCTCGATCCTCATGCTCAGAGTAGTCAGCAGCAGAGGGCCGAGAAGTAAACCGAACCGAAGTTCGGATAGATAGGGTTGTAGCATATATTCAATTAAAAAGAAGAAGAAAACCATGCCATAGGCTAGTGGCGGTGTTAATCATCGCACAATGAATACGCAGATCCTGTCAATCGACTTCAACTGTCGTCTATTCCTGTCGTCATCGTCTCAGAGTTTCTCGTGCGCTGCCGCCTCTTCATCTTCTCGAATCAAGAACAGCCAATGGGACTCGGGAGATGCGGGAGCGCGGTGGGTCACATTGCCGCTTCGAAGAAACTGCTGACGACAACGATGGTGATGCTGATGATGATGATGATGGTGAAGTCGACAAACATTATGACGATGCGGACAATTGAAACGGGAGTAACAACAACAACAGCAGCAACGAAAACAACAATAGAAACCACAGAAGTAGCTTCTAGAACAACAACAGTAATCACAACAACAACAACAACCACAGCATGAACAATAACAACAACGACGACGACGACAACAACAACAACAACTACGAGATGCGACCGGCCCATGTCATCATACGCCGTATCCTGTCATGAAGCCCTGCCATCAACTATTCAGTAGCATCAGCAGCAGCGACAACAAGCGCCGAAATGAGTCACTACGATTGAGAGTGAGGCGGGTCATCAGCGAAGTCAGCGTCGACAATTACTCTAAGACCGACGACACAAATTCGAATCGTAGCCGAAAAGGAAAGGCCATCGGCCTCTACGTTCCAGGCAAGCGCCAAGCCAAGCCAATCCAGCGCTACATTAGGCCGGCCCGGCGAAACACAACTCAAGAGAGCTGACAGAAAGGACTCAGCCAGCTCAGCGTTGTCAACTCGAACTAGTAATAATAGTAATCATCGACATCATCATCACCACCACCACCACCACCATCATCATCAACAGCATTGTCATCTCCACCCTTCATAGGAACAGCAATAGCAAGCATGGAATTAACAGCAACGAGCATACGACCAACTTAGAAGCCAGCCAGTGGTGGAAGCAACAGTACGACTACTTTCTACTGCCAAATATCAAAGATGATTAACGCTGGGACAGCCGAAGTACCAGCCAGCAGTGACAGGTGTTACAGGTCATGATGCATTAGCTATGGTGAACCAAGAGCGGCAACTCGTCGTCGTTCCTTAACTACTCGACGCTCTGAAAGCTGAGCGGTCTTCTTCTTTTCGCTCAGTGTATAGTAGTACTACCAACAGCGGTCGAAGTGGCAGCAAGGTAAAGTGCAGAACATTCCGCTGATTTTCAAAATAAACTTGCCGTACCACAAGTGTGGTCGGTCCAATTAAAAAAAAAGTCGCAGTGGCAGCATACAACAGCAACAACAACAATAACATTCGGCCGACTGTGCAACACACGAACACACGAGCAGTAACCACGTGAGGATGCTAAAAGGCCATAATAATGATGATGGTGATGATGATGATGATGATGACGATGATAATGATACTAATAATAATACTACTACTACTAATAATAATAATAGGGCCTAAATATGCATAAGGCAAATAGAGTTTTCGCCATAAAAATAGCCAGGTTCTACTTCTTCTAAATGAATTAGGCCATACCTGCATTACCCCAGCAAACAAAAGATTAACGCGCTCCACACGATTTGTTTTTCCACTGGCAAAGTTAATCATGTTTACCTCAATTAGTTTGCTTACTAAATTACATAGGAATAGGGGACCCCGCGCATTCGGGTACTGATGGTCGGTCGGAAAAAATCGTATTGCAGTCTCTATAGAAATGGCTTGCGCCCATCAATGATTCTCTTTTCTTATCTTTCTTAAGTAAATGAAGTCTTACGACCCATAAAGGCAAGCAGTGCATAAGCTGTAATAAAAATTATAAAAGAAAAGGTCGAAGTCAATGTATTAGAATTAAAACTTTTTGACGAGGTTGTTTTTAATTCTAGGCTATCCTCCGGCCCCACGGGATTGGAACTCACCGTGAGGCATATCTTCAATGCACCGGGGGCCGGACATGTTGAGATATCTAGGGTTTCTCCAACAGTCCTAGTGGTAGAACGGCCGCTGACTCTCAGCGATATATGGGGTATCATCTATTCTCGATAAGCATCGCTCAAAGAAAATTCGATCACCAACTGAAATCGAGCCTGCGACACCCTGGTTGATGACAACCTTGACGAACGTACTAGTCCCCTAGGCAACGCCGCCAAACAAATCAATGTATTGAAACGTCGCAACTTTAAATATTCAAGTCCATTAGTGGGAAGTACTATGAGAAATATGGTAAGCTTCAATATTATTCAATATTATCTGCAAGATTAAATTTGGATGATATCCTTGTGAGAATTTAGGTGAGGTCGTTTGCTCATGTCCCGACTGCGTACACGCAAGAAGTTCGTACAACTTTGGCCTAAACTTGTTGCGCTAGACATCGCATGTGAAGAGCCATCATAGCCATTTTCAAATAACATCAATCGGACCCCACGTCTGCAGACTCAAACACGGGTAAATATTTTCGCCCACCAAAACAATAGCAAACTCTTCCGAGCCATAAAAAAAAACAAATACCCCAGGCAATCGCATTCCCTTGATATAATAAGCGTAACGTTGATTTATTCGTTTCAAGCACATAATAAATGTTTGTTGATGATTTGCTGCTCGAACTCATGCATTTACTTTAAACAAATATGATTAATCCAAATATAAGTCTACAACGTTTGAGACAGTTGTTTTGGAAATGTATAAGGTACACATATATAACCATAACGGGCTCCAACCCGCAACTTCTTGCCATCTACCCCATTTCGTACTGCCTAGTGCAGTTACGTTTATAAGTAATTTCATCATTAAAAAAAAGTTGTTTATCCCTTTGGATATATGGACTTTTGTTGTAATTCTAACATGTAATAAAGTTTACAAATATTGTAGTCGACAGCTGATTACACTTCTCTCGGAAAACCTGTTGTTGATTGCGTCTAGCGTGGTGCCGAAGAAAAACGCATGCATTACCAATGCTGCCGTTATGACTGTCATAGTCAGTTTCAGATGTATTCAGTTTCAGCTACTGAAACGAAAATTTAGGAGCTAAAACATTTTCCTTCACCCCTCGACTTTCGAGTGCATCTTGCTGTGAACTGGCGATGTGCAAATTGTAACTTTTGCAAAGCAAGATCATCTATAGTAATAATGATTATATATATATATATATATATATATATATATATATATATATATATATACATAAATATACATATCAACATAGGCTATGTATATAAATGTCTGGCCACACGCAAAATAGAACTAAAGTGAAGTGTTCTATTATGCGTGTGGTCAGGCATTGATATAGTACGACAAACGCTTGCCACATAATACAGTATTTAAAACATTACTGGCAAAGCAATTGTGGTAAAAAAAATATTAGCAAACAGTTCTAACGTCTGCTCCATGTATATACATGTATATATATATATATATATATATATATATATAATATATATATATATATATATATATATATGTGCGCACTTGCTGAGCACGTGCGTGCCATTGACAGACAACAGAGGTTCCAACCAAAGAGCACGTGTACCTTGCAGTCGTTGCGAATGAAGTTGACGCCATGTCCAGGATAGACGGGGCCCGAACAGAAATAGCACTTTTCAACACGCATTTTGACCACGCATCTAGAGCCGAGCCTACAGAGGCCCGGAGAGACAGCGACGCACTTGGGACTCGGTTACAAGAGTTAGTTAGCAAGGGAACAACGAGAATCCGGCGACGACGACGACGACGACAACAATAAGTGAGCTGTCGGTGGAACGACGAGAAAAACTGCAGCCGTCGCAGAAACAAATTGCACGATGTTCACCACGATAACCGAAAACCACAAACCACGAACAACAACCACTTTTCACCGTTTACTTCGGAGACCGCGTGCGAGCAGGCCGATGTTCTCGTGGCCGGCCTGTTGTTATCATGCTCCGCAGCGCCCTATCTGTTGTTCTATTGCTCAAGTTGCTGTTAGATTTAGACGACCGGCTCCCGTCGCCGCTGGAGTAACGACGACACATTCACTCCAAAATAACAACAACAACAACAACAACAACAATACCATAATAATGTAAGAATAATACTCTCTCATAATAGTGTGGTGCGCTTTAGCACCGTTATTATACTTGCTAGTTTAGTTTAGGTGTCGTCTGCTAACGACGACCCCGCCAAAATAATAACAAAAATAATAAAAATAATAACAAAAACATTCACAACTGTAGCAAGAGCAGCGGTGGCTATGATACTAAAATGCGTTCATACCAGTCACAGTTGGTATCACGAGGTAATCACTCAGCGGTGGCCGTCACCGGTGAAATCATCTTGATGCCGTTTCCAGAAGAATATGCTTCATTTATGATAGTAATTCCGATGCGCTTCGTAAGGTTCGGGTTAGTGTGAAAAAAAAAACGAGGTCACACGTTTAAACCTGTTGTTTCACACGTCAAAACGTGATGCTATCAGCATAACGAAAATCAGAATTGGTAAACAAAACTTGCAAAAACAAAATCAACGATGACCTAATGAATGTCGTCCACCCCACATCCCAAAATAGCTATAGTCGTAACGAAGTTTAAACTGTCTAACAGGCTATTTATAAACGGCCTAATCATTGAGATTATGCTCTACCGGGACACCCATATATATATATATATATATATATATATATATATATATATATATAAAACGTATTAAGCACTTAAGTAAAGACTATTATGTAAAGACTTATTAAGCACTTACAATACGTTTTCACACTCGACAGTGCTTGCCTTTATATATATAGATTTTCAGTTAATGAAGCGACACGGTATAACACAAACTGTGCCGCTGTGGTTGCCAAAAAATTGTGTGGCACGTTTTGTCGCCGTGTGAGACATGCTGTATACGGCAGGCTGGCAGGCGGGCGGCTGCTTGACTTGCCGACAGAGTCAGAGCCAAGCTCTTCTCGACTCGCTCTGGCTCGCCGATGGTGGTGGTGATATTTTGCTGGTAGCTGCTGATTGTGGTGGCTAAGTGGTTCTTTTAGTCTGTTTTTGTCTGTTTGTTGGTTGTTCTCCGTTCATCCGTTCGTCTGTCTGTCTGTCTGTCTGTTTGGCAGCAATAGCAGCCGCCGTCGCAACAGCAGCAGCAGAAGCAAAACAACTTACAGTACACAAATTACACCTACTACGTACTACTACTACATAGTGGTGTAGCTGGTGTTGAGTGATTATTACATATTGATACGTTTGGCTGGCTGGCTGGGGCTGGCTGGCTGGCTGGGTGACTGACTAGTTAGTTGATTGATTGGTCCCGGTCGTTATTCGTTCGTTCGTTCATACGAAACGAAACGATCGTACAAACTGCAGCAGCAGCAGCTGCAGCAAGGAGGCCAACGGACATGACATAGTCTCTCTTGTCATGGAGTCTCATCGATGAACGAGAGACATATATACACAACATTCGTGCATTCGGAGTAGTACGTTGTGGCCGTATTGTGAGTTTGTGGGTGGGTGGGTGTACTTGCTTGTTGTTGGTATGTGTGTGTGTGTGAGTGTGGCTGAGCGTATATGCAATCATAGTAGATAGTGGTGAATGAATGAATGGTGGTGGTGGTGGTGAGTGCACAGATCATCGACAAATCAAGGGTGACGGTACAGATGATACAAGCAGTGCAGTCAGTGCCAATCGACGAGTGCCTACCAATAGATAGATAAACACACAGGTACATAGACAAAGAGAGAGACAATCATCCATCCAAGGAAGTTCGTACGTAGTACAAACAACATACACATCTCGACTGTGCTCTGCTGTGTGAATAGACTATTGTTCTTTTTGTACGTTAGTTTGAATTGTTATTGTTGGCCAGTTGAGGTGGTAGTCGTAGTCGAAGTTGTAAGGCAGACTTTAGTAGAACAGTATTTTATTTTTAACCTCACACCAACGAGACGATATCGGTCTGGCTGTATAGGTGTCGTATAAACAGACCTGCATAAGGGTAGACATGGAGAAATAACTAGCTACGGTAGACAGAAGAATGAACACTGGCATCTTCTAGTCGACGAGTCGGAAAGGATAGACAGGATGTTGGATAACCAGCATTACCACTATCACTACCAATAACAACAACAGCAAACACTGTGCAAAATTACGATCACGCGAGATTGTCGTCGGTGCTTGTTTTATTACGTGATTGTTTGTTGCCGTCTTCGTTGTTAACTAATTAATTCATTAAGGTTTGTTGTTAACTGATTGATTAACTGATTTCGCTGTTAACTGATTGATTAACTGATTTCGTTGGTAACTGATTGATTAACCGATTTCGTTGTCAAATGATTGATTAATTTGATTTCGTTGTTAACTGATGTGAATTAAGTGATCACGTCGTGATCAGTGAGTGATGAGTGAATGATTATGTATGCTCTCATCTGTGCATGCACGTTCGTCGATATTCGACAGTCGTCGTGAATCTGGCTGTTGTGATTCATGCTGGTACTCTTTCATTGATTGATTGATTGATTGAGTGAGTGAGTGAGTGGTGATCAATATAAATCAAAAGTAGTCCTCAAAAAATAAGATCATGATGCTAATGCAAACGCCATCATCCTACCTCTACAACTGAGCAGCCGTGACGAGCGGGCTGTCGTGAGGTTGGTTGCCCTCTTTTTTTTGTTTTTTACTTGACTGCGTACCGTTGTTAGTTTCTTTTGCTGCCTATTGTTGTTTGTTGCAAGTTCTTATCGTTGTTGATCTTCTCGCACCTACGAGAGTCGCAAACTTACAGCTTGCAACTGATAACGATTCCAGATGCTGCAGGTGCAGCTGATGGAGCTGGTGTTGTGCTGTTGCTGTTGGGAGGTGATGCTTGGTGTTTGTTGTTATTTGTTATTTGGTAGTGTGGCTATTCAGGTTACTGCCCCGTTGCTATCGTTCACGCTACTTCTGCTGAGTTTGCCATGGCGACGACGACGAAGATGAGCTCCCTGCAAATAACCGATGTCTAATTCTGTCTCTTTCTCGCTCTTCTCCACCTCATCATCATCATCATCATCATTCCAGTCATAAATAGTCACTGGCGCTATACACTGTGGTGGCGGGTGACGAAGTGTTTGGTTGGTGACGGACGTGCGAAGGCCAGAGGTCGATTGTTCGGCGAAATGTTCCGCTGAGACGGAACGTCAACACCATCACAACAGCTAAAACAACGCAACGACAACAACAACAAGTGACCGGACATCGGCCTGACCCGCTACAGCCGAGATGAGTCCGGCCGAGCCTGTTCAGGTCAGTTGCGAGTACTTGAGTATATATATATAGAAAATATTGTGATGACTTCAATAATCATTTACAATACGTTTGCACACTCGGCAGTGCTCGTGCCTAATAAAAATTGTGGTAAAAAGGTGTCACGAGAGGTTAAGACGGTTAAGAATCAGCTGTCCGTGTCCTTGCTTGATGGTAGCCCCCGCTCTTATGGACACGGTGGGAGCGGTATATCCTCAAGGTTTCTTGCAACGTTAAGACGGTAAGATCCATAAGATTCCTCTAGCCCCAAGAGCGTACTCGCAGAATCGGAGTCCCATATACCACTCATAGAGATAGTAATGGATGCGAATCTGCGAGGTTTTTGCGGGTCGGGGAGCGCCGCTCTTAAATATATTATTTAACAGTTTGCTTACCACAATAGTTGTGACTTCACACAGCAAAAAGAAGCTTTTTCTTGGGTTGTTTTGCCATTTTATTTGTATGCCAATCATATGCATAATACTGCTGTTGGTACGTTTGGTTCGATTACTGCTACTACTACTGAAGATTACTACTATCAGGAGAATTACTGCTGCATTTGGTTTGAAAGTGAAAAGAGTAGAGTAATCCCGTCTTTTTGACGTCGCGCACTTGCTATAACTGCTACAACAACAGGTTACGCCTGATAACAGGATGTTGTATCTGTATCCGTATGTATATCTGATCATTACGATAAGTTCATTAATAACATCTCCACTGGCAACAACACGGAACAAATATAGCACGTATATAAAGTAGTAATGTTAATCATAATAATCATCATCATCATCATCACCATCATGGAAGTACTATTATTAGAACATGTTTATTCGAACAACACTGTAGCTAAACCCCAACGGATTCATCAGTGTTTCAGAAGGCCAGCGAGTCCCATTGGTACGTGGTGCTATGTTCCACAACAAATATTAGTACTAATAACAATATTAGTAGAGGTATTATTATTATTATTAATGTTGCCTGAAAAAGGAAATCGATCAAGCTAAAAATAGATCAACACGTTTCGCCGTATAAGTGCACGTAAGTGCGTGCGCGTACTGTAACCGAGTATGCCGGGAGCCAAAATAACAAGTCCAGTCAAGCCTGTGACTCCTGGAAGTTTTGCTGAGAAGCCAGCAACCTTCGAAGGTGCACTTAGTGACTAACTGTCAATGAATATAGCAACAGCAGCGACAACATCATTGCCACCGATGAGAAATAACTACTGAACAAGAGTAGTCTGCTCAGCAGATGATGATTATTAGAAGAAGATGAAGAGAATTATATAGGCCACGGGACACATAGGAATACTCGGAAGGCTCTGTATCGGAGGTGAACGCGTTTGTAGAACGCTGCGAATATGCGAACATGCGTCATTGCTATATCATGATGTATCTTTATCCGAAATTCGGAAGGCGGATCGGCGAAATATGAATGGCTGGGGGTTGGCTACGGGTGGCGAGGGGGGTGAAGGAAAATCAGGAGGCGCGTGAAGGAATCGCTCCCAATTCCAGAAGCAGAATTATCTCACATTTGTCTAGCAAATGCATATTTTGTGCGAGTATTATCACTCTCACTCCGAAACAAAGACTTTTCAGAGACCACGTTCCGTTGGAAAAAAGATTTGCTTTAACGAGCTCTACAATTCGTTCTATCGCTTCCGAAATATTTTTGGTCACCCTGTTTATATATATATATATATATATATATATAGCAGTATAGCTAGCTAGCCAGTAGCTACATGTATCTGTACGCATGCATGTATTAATAAGTGAATCTGCACATACGAGTATGTATGCATTCACATATGTGCTTGCATGTTATATATAGTGTATGAACCTTTGCGTATGTTTTTTATACGTATCTAGATATATATTTGTCGACGGGAGTGTTGACCGAGATTTTAACCGATCGTTAGCAGCTGCGAGGCGCTGACCGGTAGTATCTTGTGACCTGATCGGAGACCCCGGACAGTGCCGGAAATAATAATCGTCAAAAAACAAAGACCGAAAAACCGGCATCAATCGCTGGACATCGGCGCATGGTACGCCGACAGCGAGATGTGAGCATGCGAAGACAGAATGTTGACAGGATACATGTACAGATCATGTTCCTATGGCTATCATCATCATCATTATTATGGGCTATGTTATATTTGTTATAAAGTCAGTGTGTATCATGCAACCGTCGTCGCCATTGCCTGCCATCACTAGTGAATTTAGCATTTTTGGTTGATTGATTTGAATAATTGCTTATTTTTTTAAGTTATATCATTAGCGCTTATGTTCAATACCCTAAAGTTTCTTATGAGCTCGTAATAATAATTGCTTATTGTAGCGCCAGTTACTGACCTTTGTCACTTTGTATATATATATATATATATATATATATATATATATATATATATATATATACGCATCGTCGCCTTGAAATAGGCTGAAGGTGAACACGCTCAGAAGATGGACAAATTGTACTATGAATTGATGCATAAACCGATCAGTTATTTGTTAAAGTATTTTAGCCTTCTGGTGATATATATATATATATATATATATATATATTACATGGTTCATGTATCCATCATCAGGCTTAAGGCAGATGGCAGGCCTACTGATCCAAACACCGCCATGCAGCAAGGAATGAGCATCGGTGTGGAGTTATCAGGTTACGATACTCTGTCCTCCGAGGAACGGATGTAATACTTGAACTGCGTTTTGTCATGATCCCTCAACGCTTGGTTACTTAGTAAATCTCTATGCATGTAGATCGTTTGGCATATCAGCTCGTCTGTATTCGAGACTTTGCTTCCGAGTTCCGGTACGCTTTTCTGCCGCGTGCGACCTCTCGGCTGGTTGACGTCACCCTTGAACGCTTTTATGTTTTCTTGTTATCATATGGACTTGCTGTCGGCGGAATTGCGCAGAGACATAGGCGTTGCTAATTGAGAGCATATCCGATGACAAGTATCCGGTCGCAATGACGATGAGCTGATGAACTCATCTTCATGGTGATGATAGTTAACTAGTAAGCAGATTTCCTGTGACTTTCGTTTCTGGGAGATAGCAACACTAACAAATCATTCATTGTAAAATGGTTGTTCGAAATCTATATCTATCTAGCAGTGCCTTGAAAAACTTGTATTTTATCAAATATTTTAGGAAATATGTTGTTCTATGGTGGTTTGCAAACGATATGAAACACGTTTTTTTTTATTTACCAGGTATACTTATAACGGCAAGGATTGCTTTAGTATAGATAATGTTTTAACCGCTCGTGTTTAGCAAGGTGGCTCAGTGGCAAAACCGTTGCCTTACATTCGGGAGGTCGTGGGTTCAAGACCTAGACCGGCCTAATATTGTTTTTTATGGTTTCCAATTTAGACAAGGTGAATTCCGGAGCGGGTTATAATCAGACGATCGGACAATAAAACATACAGCACAGATGTTTCAATAAAAATAGACGGTGCATTATCACCCAACCCCCCTACTATATAAGCCATTCAGGAAGGGGAGGTTGGTGAGAAAACGTAATGGTTCAATTGTATATATACATGCGCACGATATGGCATGAAATTTGTTTTTCTTTGTATCTAATGAATAGCCTTTGTGAGCAAAAATGCAGTTATTCAATTTATATAATGCAAAGTACTGGAACTTGTCGATCCGGCCTCGCAGAGAGTCGATCCGGCCTCGTTGAGAGTCACCGACTCAGTTGTCTTATAGACTGCTGAAGAAACCCTGAATATTTCAACATGTTCTCTTACGCGTATGTGTATTTAGGTCCACATGTCAGTTGACAAATACAATTATATATACTTAATATATTAATTTTGTAGCTTCGTGTATTCAATTACTCCTGTGGGCCACGATGAGTGTTCTAAGAAAAGTTATAGACCGTATGATATATATATATATATATATAACTGGAAGTGCGTTGAAACAGTTCGCTTTTGGGCTCAAGATACTTGATACTGCAGGAAATTTGATACCATTTCATGGATCTAAGTGGGTGTTGAGAAAACATAATACATTATAATACATTTCAATGTAGAATACAGGGTCGCAATGGCAAATACTTACTTAAGGCAACGTTCTCAGCATACAGACGTAACATCCTCGCTTGGATTGTCTTTAACTCTTTTATGGCCCGGAAAAGTTCTCTCAGAAAACACACACATTTTCTATATAATGTTCTGAGTGGAATCAAGAAGCATTGGTAAAAGAGTATATACGATATACACGGAGATGCATCGGTAACATGGTACACGGCTACTCAAGCTGATTAAGTTTTTTGAAAAACATTTAAGAGGTAAATGGGTTTATTGTTTCCCTACTCGTGGGTATACACTTGAATTACAAAAAAGTTATATACCCACGAGTAGAAAAATATCTACACTATACTACCAATTTATAGTGAATAAACTTAAAACATACAAACAGGTCGTCGCTGCTTTGAATTGCTTTCGCCGTCACCAGTTATAATATACAACGACCGGTATAATTTGTTTTCTATTTACGCTTTTTTTTCGATATTTGGGTTATCTTGGAAGAATATGCATTGCGGAAGGATTGTGATTTTGATTTGCGTATAGATTCCGTTTTGTGTAGTAGTAATACATCTGGTATATTGATAATAAATAACCTGTAGTAAAATTGCCCGTCGATTAGTTTCCAGGAATGGTTTCGAGCGCTTTTCCTTTCCACTGTGCATTCAGCAACAGCAACGTGCAAGCGTGTTGCTTTCTAGATGGTTTGATCTAACTATATGGAATATGTTTTTATGTGTCCGGCATGAGATATGGGATGGATGCGCATTGACGATGTTATGGTCGTTTAGTAGTACCTTACAAAATACGTTTTATTTTGATATTAATATATGTACATATGTTAAGCAGTACATTGTAAAACATATATTTCTAAAATATTCTTGGAAAACATGTTGCCCTGCGGTCATTTGTTAACACCATGAAATATTTATTCCAACTAAGCAATAATACTTTCAACGGCAAGGGCTGGTTCAGTTGAGGTAGTTGGTAGGTTACCCACAATCGAACATTTTCGATGTCCTTAGAAAAATACATTTATTCTATATAGTTTTGAATGAAATAAAAAAATCTGTAAAATATTTACATGTAAATGGGTTGGCTGTTTTTCTGTTTATGATTATAGAACTTTATATTAAGAGTTGTCTCTGCTTTAATAGTATTTGCTGTCGCCAGCAATAATATACGAAGACCGGAATTATTTTTCGACTATTCAGCTTCTTGCTGTACTTGGATCGCCTGAAGAATAAGTATCCCGAAAATATTGTGATTCTCGTATGCATTCTGTCTGATTTAGAAGTAATTAACCTGGTTCGATCGTGGCGGCGTGGTAATAAGAATAGTTAATAAACCTTACCGCTGAAAGTCAGCGACTCTGCTGCCACATGGAAGATGTCCGGCCCTCGGTTCTTTGAAAATATCCCTCACGGCGATCATAAGCCCGGATGGGACGGGGAATAGTCTAGAATTAAAACAAGACCTTTAATAATGTGAGGTTCTAGACCGGGTTCGGTGGGAGTTTGAGATGTAAATTTGCCCTTTAGTTAATTTGCATTTTTTGTAAATTTAAATTGAAAAATATAAAAACAATTTAATAAATTTGATTGTATTTCTTCGCTATGCCAGAGCTAACGAGCGTTATGTTATTCGTGTGCTATACAATTTATGGGCGCCGTGTTGACTGCAAACATGTAAAAATAAGTGCCTTCGGATGCGAGTTTTTAGTCCTATGCAGAAATTTCTATTTAGCAGAAAAATAGATACGATTTTAATAAGACTACCGTAAAGTATTCTTATATATGTGGAAGTAAATGCTAGCGACGCTAATATGAAATGCCGTATTAATACTCTAATATATAGTAATGTCGTATAAATAACAATCGTAGATAGACGAATTTATAAATGGTGCTATTGTGTTGTTTTGATTGCCTTCAAATAGTCTGCCATTTGGCAGTGCTTGAACCAGCACAAGTTAGACGACGCCATCTTCCTCTCGGAAAGGCTACACGCTGAACTGCACTCCGATGAGTCGCTGTTTTTGCTCGGAACATCCTATTTTAGGGCTGGACGGCTCAAGGCTACAAAGATTCTTCTTAATGGTAGGTCTATTATTGCGAGCACTTGTCGTGTGGTTTTATATATATATATATATATATATATATATATGCGTGCATCTGTTGTTCATGACTAAGGCCGTCACTGTCCAAAATATGTTTAACAATTTTTAACGAATCTTGACTGACCATTATTTCATCTTTTAAAATGGGCAAAATGTTGAAGCCTGATAGTTAAAAAGTGCATACTGTTGGCTAGTAGATGCGAGCCGTAGCCTGTGCAGGAATTTCTATTCGAAGATGATACCGTTAAGTCCTGTTGCATATGTGAAAGTAAACACCAGTGACGCTAATAGTAAAGATAGTATTCAGATACCAATCAAATATATTTGGTGTTTGCTCAAGTGCTGCTTAAATGACTTGTTTTCTGAAGATCTGGGTGTCATCACTAAAATATTATTGGCTTCTGTTTCAGAATCAAGTCATCCACAGTGTCGCTACTTGCTGGCCAGGTGCTGTATTGAGCTCAACGACCTTGTAAAAGCTGAACAAGCTCTTACAGGCAGCGTTCCGTTCACGACCGATCAGGATGTCGTCGAGAACGTTTGCAAGGTTTGTTTATTAGCAGTCATATTTTACTTTTATGTACCGTCCGCTTAGCCCTTATTACCTTCTGATGAAGTCCTTCAAATGGCAAAATTTTGTCCATACATTTGTTATGGGTATTACTGCTGATATGTTGTTGCTACTGTAATTAGGTGTCCTGTCTAACTTGCGGAGTAGAGACGAAGGAATATCTAGTGAGTTATTTTACATTGTGACTCGTTATAAGATGCTACATTATGTGTCATTATAATACCAAAATCCTCCTGTAGATCTTTATCGGTGTCACTTTATTTTACTGGCGAGAGACCCAATTGCGCCAGTTGATGCTAGTAAGGCCAAACTACGCAGACGACTATGTTCACTTTTTCATACGTTCCTATCTACACTTTGCACTGTAGATCTATCCCCTGTTTGTTACGATAATCGGGCGTATGGTATTGCGCTAGCTGTGGTTCCGAGACATCTGTTCTCCCCGTTATTTGTGCAATTATGGCCAACAATAGTCCACTCCGACACTCTCCTTGTCTAAATAGGGAACCATGAAAACCGATTGAAGGGTGGCCGGACCAAGAGTTGAAGCCCACCCACCCACCCCCCAAAATATCCCGAATGCAATTATTTTGCACCCCGGCCTATGGAGTGATCTTGGAAGAGTTCGCCTATAGACTAGTATTAGGGCATTCCGACACTAACTACTTCGGGAACTCTACTTACATTTTTTCTGACCCTGTTGTAGACAGGACAGTAGACGGATTGACCAAACGACATCAGCATTCATTTGACTTTCTATCTATAACGGGATCGTGTTCACTTCACAGGTTTTCGGCGAAAATGCTTCGTTTGCGTTAAGTCTGCTGGGCGAGATCTATGCGAGCACTCGTCGGACGGCTCGTGCAGCTGAAGCATATCAGGCGTGTCTCCGGCTCAACCCGACGTTATGGTCGGCGTTCGAAGCGCTTGTCGGGCTTGGTTTTCGGCCCGAACCGGCGTCGTTGTTCTCTCTCGACAACAATGACCTCGTGTTGAACAGCCTCGTAACGACCCCGCTCGTGGGCCATTCGTCTTTTGCAGCGCCTACACCCACCGGCTGGACGTTCAGCAGCAACAGCAGCAGCAACAACAACAGCAGCAACAGCAACAACCATCATCATCACAACCACAATCATACTCACAACAACAACAATAACAACAACAACAACAATCACCACAGTCATCACGGCGGCAGCCATATTGGCGGCGGCAGTGTGAATTCAAGTGGCAACGTTCTACACTGCAAAGATAACGTCGCCCACTCACCGAACACGACGACAATAACGTCTTTAGCAACCGCGGTCAGCGGCTCTGCGACGGGAGGCACGCTAGCCTCGACAACGACGACAACAGCAACAACAGCTCCCGCTACTGGCACGATAGCTTTGAGTGGCGGTCATCACGTGATTGGCGGCGGTCACCGGGGGGACAACAACAGCACCGGCTCGACGGGCGACCTCAACGTTAGTAGCTAGCTACCTGTCCTCATTTACTTCCCCACGCTTCTACCCGCTAACCAACGCACCCCATCTACTGATAAACATTGAATCGGCAGCAGTCTGTCAGTCACAGACATCACTGAGACAGCCCAGGAACACCGGCGATATGATGACTACATGAACAGCAACAACAACAACGACACTAGTTTTAGCTTATAGCTTCACGCGTAACAGGAAACAACAACATCGCAAAGATAACAAGATAATGGCGCGAGTGGTGTTAGATATGATTATGATGAGGACAATCAAAAGCGATTGAGATTGTTGGTGTTCAATCAGAACGCTTTATCGCTGCAGCACTGCAGGTCGAAAACCTTTATCAGATTATAAAACTGTCAAAAAGAATCATCACTGGACACCATCGCAGTCAAGACAGTGACAACAACAGCAATAGCAGCGATAGAATGAGCTGAAACCAGAGTTTAAGTTTTTCACGCCGTTGCTCATTCTCTCGTTTCTCATTCAAATGACAAAAACAAAGGCTGGTGTGCAAATCGTTTGCAAAAATAATCGGGTGGACGTATAGATAGATAGCAAGATATATGTGTATGATTTTCGCTCTAACTTGTTCAACGATGTCAATTTCGTTTCGGCACGGGCGACGTTCTGCAGTCAACTGTGATAACAACAGCTGGCGATCTTTCCGGCATCAAGGAGCTGACTCCGGACCTTTCGGGCCCCTCTGGTGGCATTGGCCTGGGACTGGCGATGCTTGGCGGAGCCGGAGTTCTCATTACGCCGCAAACCCCGCTGGTCCATTCTACGGCGCCGACGCCTATACGAGCGGCCCGGGTGTACCATACCGACGCCCGAGCGCCTACGCTCATTACACCGGCGACACCCATGTGAGTATAATGGCGCTAGTAGGAGTTCCGTATGCCATAGCGATCAAATACTATAAGCTCATCACCGAACTGCCTACGCGGTTTCTTCAGCAGCGGTAGTAGTGAATATGCAACAATTTGGCCATTCGTCTCGTACATTCAAAATCAAAGTCTTCTCTCGTTTCTTTTAATTTTTTTTCAATTCAAGTATATTTATTTCACTCAGATTGAGTATATTATACAGTTCAAGATGTTTCTTCATAATACTCTATCTCCTTCACGCTTTCGGCGAGAGAAGTAGTGCAACGATGTTTTGTTCACCGCTGTGCATCCCACTGCATGGTACTTGGCACACCTCTGCAGGCAGAACCGGCAGGTGCACAACTCGTACTCCTCGTGAAAGGCTGCGTTTGAACATACCAGATAGTCGTTTCTTTTAATAGTTTGTTCATACTCACACTGTTGGTCTAATCGCAAGTGATTTGACTGTTATAACGCTAGCTATCCCGTTCAGTATAGTGAAGAGTTTAACTTGACAACTGGCTTGACAATCATTTTTATACAAATAGCTAACGACATTGTAGGTAACGACACGACTGTCTACACGCAGCGCCAGTGCTGCGGTGATTCGTTGCAGAAATTTGAGGTGCGGGCTTAATCGACTATTCTTGATCTTATAATAACATTTTCTTGATAGTTTCTAGACAGTTGGGATATTTCGTTTCAATGCTTTGTGAGGCCCACAGAACAGCAGCATCTATTTTTAACTATGACTGTTGAATATATTGCATTTGATCTCGTCTTGCAAGTCGTAATAATACCAATCATCATTATCACCCGAGCGTTCGATCATTGGGGTCACCGCATGAGACTTTGTTAATAATCAGCTTTGCATTTCACAGGTTTGGTAGTATGCAGCCAATGTCGCAGCTGGTATTCGCTAGCCCGGAAGCAATGGGTCCGCCTGTTACACCGTACGTCGTGTCAACGCAGACTGGAGATCGCGTTTCAGGAGCCGGGCAGCCGCAAGACGGCGCTGATGTTGCTCCACTCAAACGAACTAAGAAAATCAACCAGCTCTTCGGCCAGAGCACAAGTAATAACAATAACGCGCAAACTCCGTAAGTGATTCTTTGTAATTCTCAGCAAAATAAAATGTACTAATAATAGCAGATGCCTTGCGATGCTAAACGAGAATTAAATAGATGTTCTTTGTCTTGTGGTCCGATCGGTGACTTGTAACTAGTTTGTTTGATAAAGATAGACGCGAGTGGTTATATATATATATATATATATATATATATATATATATATATATATTCATATATACATACATATAGTGCTTATGGTTTTCTACGTGCATGCTTACAGATCTAACAATGCAAATCCGCTGACGCCTCGTCGGTCAACTCGGCTCTTTACGTCAAATTCAATCAAGGAGAATACAACCAATAAGACAACCTCATCGCCAAGAAGCGCCCGGATTCTGCTCACGTCAAATCGAACGCCTAGCAAGAAATCGAAGTCTCCCGTGCCGACGTCCGAAAAGAGCAACAAGAGCTCACCGGAGCCGGTCGGCAACATGGTTGAAGAGCTAAACAAGGCCAATGAGGCCCTTAACCTGCAGCTGTGCGTCGTGCAGATGCAGAGAAGTTCGCTCAACGGGCTTATGCAATTACTGCAGGTCAGTGCACGTTAAAAAGATAGGCAATGAAGTGTCGTCGTAAAGTCACGAAGCGGCTGACGTATGTGAGAGTTAGCTTTTTAAGTAAAAGTGAAATACATATTCCAGTTGCTATCATTACTACTATTAGTACTACAACTACTATTAACCAGATCAACTTGAATAAATATTTACGCTGTATCACTCACATAGCGTGAACAACTGCAATACGGCCGAGATGTTGTGGTTCGTCTTAAACATCGTCTTTCATCGTCGATGCGTTGGTTACACGTTGATGAGTTGATTTGCCCAGAATCAACGCTGGGCATGAGTGAAATGAAACACATTTATTGTGTTTGTGGCTGTACTCGTCATTGCCTCTCTCATAAGGAATGAACTCACCTGTTGTCGGTTCGTCCATTTAGATGTAGCATGGTGTCTGTCTAACCTGGATTTACTCCGACTGTCAGAATCATGAAGGTGACCAAGCGAATGGTCTTAACCGTAGGCCGTAGTGTGCAAGGCAGCAGTGCCAATTGGTGACTGAAGCTGTAAGGCGCAGTTTTTAGCATTATTGAGAATATAAAGGGGAGATATATGAAATGTGTTTCTGTGGTGTTTGTGTAGTTGTCAAACAGTGTTGTACCAAGGACGACCTACTGGTGGAAATTAGAGTATTAAAAAGCCGGTTTTAATGGAAGGGAAACACTATCGCGAAAGGAAACACTCTTGCGTTGAAACGAGCGAGGATACTTATTTCATGAGAATGCACTTTTTGTTATTGGTCTTTGAGTCTAATCGAGTCTTGTGTTTTTTGTTGTTTTAGTCCCTGGCGCGTGCCTTTCTTCAGCTTGGCGATTTTCGCTGCCGGGCAGCTGTTTCATCGTTAACTAGTCTACCGCCGCATCAGTTCGAAACGGGCTATGTTCTCTCGTTACTGGGGCAGGCATATTTTGAGCTTCGCGACTATGAACGCTGCAACGAGACGTTCGAACACATGATGAAGTTGTTTCCGTACTACCTCAATGGACTCGAGCTCTACTCGAGCTCACTCTGGCACAAAATGGCTGAAAAGAAGCTTAGCTACCTGGCGCAGACTTTACTTCAACTCGAGCCAAATGCGCCTCAAACGCTTTGCGCTCTTGGTGAGTAGCATTACTTGGTTGACTGGAACTTGACATATGTATGCTTTATCATGCTGCTTAGCTATCGGCTAAGCAACATGATGAAACATACATATGTATTGCATGTGTAAAATGGTGCAGTCTATATCAATATTTGCTCTCTTACACATCGGTTGATGCAGCGTGTATGCACTAGTCTTACTAGTTCTACGAGAGATTCGAGGTCATTAGAGTTTTTATGTAAGAGGCTGTCACTCAGTATTTAACGGGGAAGTGCAGTATCTGTTAAAGGTACATGATCTAATTGGACTGACTC
The DNA here is from genome assembly GCA_003439945.1 of Dermanyssus gallinae. Taxonomy (NCBI): domain Eukaryota; kingdom Metazoa; phylum Arthropoda; class Arachnida; order Mesostigmata; family Dermanyssidae; genus Dermanyssus; species Dermanyssus gallinae. Next base: position 32,531 of record QVRM01006369.1, read on the forward strand.
CCGGTTAACATGTAATTACACGTTCGTCAGGAGACGATTGTTTACTCTAAAGTATAATTATTTTATTACTTATATGTATGAGATAAGAAGAACTTTATTCCTTATGGAAGAATGCTATCCGATCCCCAAACAAGATTTAAAATAAACACGTCATCTATAATAAAGATTCGCTTACTGAGTCTAAACAAGATATGAGATATATACGCGTATGTTGTTTGTCATACACTACATGCAGAATGAGAACATAATATAATTGAGTACAAAGTGATAAAACTAAAATTGAGGCTGGAATGTCTGCAAAGAGTAACAGCAAGAGCTGCATTCATGGTGAATATATATTTTTGTTAACGAATACATATTTCTGTTACATTTTTGATAACGAACGTTGTGTTTTTTATTTGTAGGTAATTGCTTTTCGCGCCAGAAACTTCACAGTCAAGCAGTGGAACAGCTGGAGAAGGCGTGTCGGCTACATCCTCGATTTCAGTACGCGTTTACTCTTCTCGGGCACGAATATGCTAACAACGAAGAGCTCGAGAAGGCAATGCAGGTTTATCGACGGGCGCTAGCGGTTAATGGGAATTCCTACCTGGTATGGAGCGGACTAGCCAGCGTCTATATGAAACAGGTTAGCCTACAGATACGGTATAGAACTGCTATGACTCGGACAGAGAAGAAATGGCTACGTTGCTCTGTGCTGGCTTGTTTTAAGTATACTCATTCTCATGCCCGCACTGACTGCCCCAAGAACGCACGAGCTGTAGATTTTTGGTTAATGTATTTAAAGAAAATTCGTGTTTTCAGCGACAAAACGTCTGCGTTTAATTAATGTGCTCACTCGGGTTCCTCGCACTGAGGTTGATAAGTCCCAAAACTTCTTGGCTTAGATTGCACCTCGTACTTATATTACATACTCTGTTTAAACTGGCACTCTTTAGTCAATACTAATGTTGCCTCATGTTTGTCTGTTTTTGTGTCTTTTTTATGCGTGCGTGTCTTATGGTGATCGTCCACCCCCTAAACCATACAGGAACAGTATTCAATTAGCGAAGGCCATTGGCGCAAAGCGATCCAGCTAAACCCCGAGAATCCGACGTTACTCGTACATCTTGGGGTCGCTCTCCATCAACAGAGCAAATCTGCCGAGGCGGTGCGGGTGTTATCTCGCGCCATCCAGCTTGAGCCCAAGTTTGCCCTCGCCAAGTTTCACCGGGCCACCGCATATCTCGCCATGGATAAGTGCGTATATATATATATATATATATATATATATATATATATATATATTTATAAAGGACGAAGTAAACTAGTACGAAGTAGTACGACCTGAGAGATCACATAGAAAGGAAGTTAAATCATGCATGAGATGACTATTGCTTATAACGAAAACAATAGTGTTTTCTGTTACGATATTTTACTTAGTTACAACATGAGGTAGCATGTTTCTATGGATGTTAAGCCGTTACGTTAAAACCTACCTGCACTAGTTTCATATGCTAGTGCTACAATAGCACCTTTCAGAATAAGTACTCATCAGTGTATACTCCGACCACTACGCCACCGAACAGCTGCCTAATAGAGATGCTAAGTTGTTGCGCATTCGTTTTCATAGCATTACATGATGTCATAACTATGCATGATGCTTATATCCCTGGCTGACAGGTGCCAAGAGGCGTTGAGTGACCTACATGAACTGCGCACAATTGCGCCCCATGAGTCGATGGTCTACTACCTACTTGGCAAGGTGTACAAGAAGCTTGGCAAGGAACACTTGGCTCTCATGAACCTCTCGAGGGCGACCGACATGGACCCAAGGGGTGCCTACACCCAGATCAAGGAGTCGCTTGATCCCGTGCGCGAGGGCAATTCCAGCGGACGAGCGGATCCATCTGGTAGTAGTGGGGGTGGCGGCGGTGGCGGTGGTAGCATTAGCCCAGGTCAGACGAGCACCCCGATTGGTGGCGCAGCCGAGTCGGCAGCGGCCACGCACGTCGAGGGCTCCGGCCTCCATGGATCTGCTGCTTCAACGCAACAACCTCACACGCATAATCGGCATTTGCATTCACCCGGTATGTTGAGTGGCGGCAGCAGGCGCGGCGAATGACCACAACAACGCGATAGCGATGCACATGCAATTATGTTTTTTTTTCGTTTAAGGAGGAAGATAAGACGTTTTTACCCAGAATATTAATCGAGAAAACTATATTGGCGCATTTCCAGTGCACCGCTAGTGTGGCGGGTCTTCGTGCAAGCTTGCAAGCAGTGCGCTCCGCGCTTTTGTTCTCTCCCGGGTTGCGTAGCGTCAGTCTCATTTGCTCAGCAGCTTGGTACACTTTCCTTCGCTTTCGACATGCTGGCGCTCTCGTGATTTGAAGGGCCTTAACACTACAAACTGGGGGCGGTGGATACAAGTTTACTGGCTTTGTGAGTCTCGCACCTGTCCCACGTGCTGCAGTGAAACACAGGTATAGCTGAGCAGTACGACCACCTGATGATATATCTAATCAATTTTTGTTAGTTCCCACTGAACTCTAATTTGGTTGTGTCATTGCCCGCTTCCTTTACTTTTCTTCAATTGTGTAACCCATGTTTTTCGAAGCCCGATAACTCTGACAACAATTCGCTTTTGACGCGTGTAAGTTGCCCTCCTTCATGTGGATGAAGCATACGGCGCTGCCAAATCAGTTTATGTCAGGAGGCGGCGATCGCTCTTGGTATGTCAGGATTTTGCACAGGTTTCTAGCTGTTCCAAGTGTGCACTTCATATGGGCCAATAATCGAATATTTCCCCACGATTGAGCCTAACGATTACTTGCAGCATTCGTTTTGTTCCCACGAGGAGTATCGCTTGTGTCGTCTTCTGAGCTAATTCCATGCGATGCTTGTTCATCCACTTTGAAACTCTGTTTATTTTATGGCTTCAATTGTTCTACTCTTAAGTTAATTTTTCACTCACTCTGCTATCTTAACTACCAGGTCGTGTGCGTACGTTGTGGCCGCCCCCGCATTTAAGCTGGCTTGCCCAGGAACGCTGTTATACGTGACATTACACATTGCAATATTTCTGCCCGTCATATCCCTGCAACCCGTCTTCCCTGATTCTGATTCTTCTAATTATCGCCTCAAGCGATTCGCCGTCATCCTCTCCGATGCCGAGTTCCGTCTCTCAATTTTACGTAGTCGCTTGACTAATGGCAAAGTAGCGTATCTAACGTTAGTCTCCCTGGCCTTAAAACTAGATGAGCACTTCTCACCTTCGATAAATTCGCAGAAATCCATATTACTGAGTGTGTCTAATGCCCATCTACCAGCCACCCACTTTCTGTAAAGCAGCAGATATTCCTAACTATGAAAAATGCCTTGCTGTACCTTCCAGCAGGTGCCGTTTGTCTACTAAGGGCTTCGAGCCGGTCTAACTCTTATAGGTTGTATGAGTCATGACGCAGTATTTGTTAACTACATTTTTCATCGACACTTAATTGTACTAGATGCATGCAGCTACGTCCATACAGGCAGTCTCGTTGCAGTCAGGACGCGTGCTGGAATGGGCGGGAAAGTAAAATTTTATGGCCGAAACGGCAGGGCCCGTCAAGCAGAAGCCAAATATATAAGATTTTATAAAATGTAGACTAATATATATATATAGTATTTTTCGCTGTAGCTGGGTATATTTCCCCCTGCGTGCCTACACAAGATTTTTAGCACGACACGAGAAGACGCTAAGCTTTAAGTATTGCGTAGATCTTGTCAGCTTGACCCCTCAGTTTGCGCTAATGTCACGAACGGCAGATTTCGCCCGCGGGAGCGTTCGTAAAAATAGTTGTTTATCTCTTCTTAAGGTATAGAACAGGGACACGCAGTTATTGCACGTAATACCAACCTACATTTCAGTGTAAGACATTTAGAATGTTCGAAAATATTGTATTGTGGCTTTAGCAAGTGACCGATTCGTTTTGTTAGCATTGAGATTGCCGTTCAGCTTCCACCTGTTTTGACATTACGTTCGTAATATATTTGTGTACGAAGCAAAAACTAACTGATTTAAGCGGTGTCTACCTTCGTATGGGTTGGTACATGGTCAAATTTCCGGATAGTGGGAAAGCATATGTATATATATATATATATATATATGTGTGTGTCGTTTGTGCATCATTTTCACTGTTCCGCCAACCAGTAGTAAGCTCTGTTCTGGGCTGCAGAAGCAGCAAGCAGTAATCCTTTGTTCACGCGTATTTTTTCAGAACTGGCTCGTGAGTTTGCGCTACGTGGAGCGGACTCGATGATCGCCGCTGAGTCCGAGCTTACAATGGAGAGCGATGACAGTTTCTAGAAACGGTGGTTGTGGTTGCAGCGCCGGGCCAACCCGCCAGCGTCGTACAGTGTTCGTTGTGTGAGCCGTCTGCTTTTGTGTCTTAAAGTCGCGGCTAACTGAACACGGCTACGCAAAACCGATAGGGCTGAGGAGGGTGACCGAAAAGCGCTGAAGGGCGCCGAGTGACGACCTTGGCAGGCTTATGGTTTAGCGCTAGACGCCTATTTAGGGCTAACCTTCGGGGCTGCGTTGGCTTAGCCATAGGACTAATAGTAGCAGTCGTAGTAATAGTAGTAGATGACACGACCGGTTCTGCACGTAAGTTTGGTGGCCAAAAATTGAGGCTCGTACGCAAGTTGCGTAACTTGCGCCACGGACATTCACCAAGCAGAGTTAGCGGTACAAGCACAAAAACGAGTTGCTGCGTCGAACTGAAAGAGCTAAAGATGTGGTTTTCAGTAAAGGGGGACAAGAGGTGATTTATCTGGAGGTCAGGTCTAAGTCGTCGGAATCCTTACAGCGCGCTGGCCTTCCATAGACGGGGTAACCGACTTTTAACGTTGAATCTGCTCTGGCTGTGTGTATCGTGCATACGCGTGATAACGTACTGGGCAGTTAACTTTTTGTTTACTGCAATTAGTCTTCGCGTGGGGATGAAGTAGGTTCGGAGGTTACTGGACGAATAGTGGTCCCACAAGAGTGTCAAGGCACAATGTGCGTAAGTCTGTATATATATATAATGATAGACTATACAATTATAGGCGGACCATTTAAAGCAAAGCAGTCTGAAACAACCCGTTTAAACCGACAAGAGATGTTTGTGTCGACTGAAGGAACGAGTGGTGCCGGATCGTTCCTCCTCCGGCAGAGCAGGTGTTTGCGAGTGTAATGCAAAGAAGCCAAAGCTGTCGTAGTCGACGTATATCCGCTTCGTAAAACCGGTGGCCAGAGAGACTATCAAGAAAGTCGATGGTCTCTGGGGAAACTCTGAAAACGCAAACAGTTGCCACTTCGAAAGGACATGATGAGTAGAACACGTCGACGCAGCGATACCTCGGCGTGCTGTAATTATATATATATATATATATATATATATATATATATATATATATATATATATATATATATATATATATATATATATATATATATATATATATTTATATATATATATATATACATATATATCGTTGTCATATGAAAGAAGAATTGATACGTATATCACAAGGAGAGATGATGTGGCGTGATATCTCAGGTTAGATGAAAGTTCATGACGACCATTTCGGGAGAACCTGTCACTATGTCAGCAGCACAATTTCGATTTTGAAACAGTCAGTCGGACAGGTCATGTATGATTGGACATTTGCGAAACTCCCACAAGATGTGTGTGGGCAAGAAAAGCAAAGAGTGGAGGAGGAGGAAGAGAAATATGCGATTATTGTATCGTCGTTATGGTAATATATTGCAAATGCCCGTAGGTCAACTTCAACAAAAGGAGGCGCGCAGAGTATCTTCACTGTGGGTCAATAAATAGAGTGATGCGTTGCTTGGCTGGAAACTGCGATCATATGTCTATTTAATTTCGTTGTTCTAGAAGTTGTAGGAGATATATATATATATATATATATATATATATAGAGAGAGAGAGAGAGAGAGAGAGATTTAATAAATCCGCGGTAAATACTTTGCTTTGTATGCACTTATCTTTAGCGGCACTTGCATCACCAGCGGAGGTCGTTGCAGTACTTGCCAATGGTGTTGTATATCCTGGTATAGTTATTATAGATTTAAGAAAGTTGTAGTAGTGATATATTTGAAAATTGCGACGAGTGTTACTCCAACTCTAGTTCACGTTGCACGTACATATAATAGCATAATAAAGCTGTCGAATGCCAAGTACTAATCTCTATTTCTTGCCAAGCACTAATCTTTGAATTCCATGCATTTTACTTTAACTTCTTATGTTATGGTATAGGCATTTAACCTTCCTCGGTTATTATATTGCGTATTCTAACGATTGTGATAACATGCCAGAGTTCATTATATACCTATTTTTACTGCGACGCTTGCGGCTCAAGACCTGAGAAGTGACAAATGTTCTAAAGGCATTACTCACATCTTTTTCGCAGTCAATGAACGGTACCGAACCTCACTAAATCTCTCCTGAGTTGGTCTACTGAGCCGACTCTCTTAGTGTTTCCTCTGACCGTGGATCATTTGATCCGCGTCTTCCCGTTTGTTTCATAACTGCTTAGTATGAGTATCCTCGAAGATAGCCTGCTTCCAACCATGACAACTGTAGCGATTGGGTAACAGGTGTCAGCCTACTAGTTGATGTGCTGTTGCATAAACGCAGGCTAATAAACAGATGTTTCGAGGTTTGTTGTTGTAAAGGCTTATTATTTCACATTATCACGTGAGATATGGAGGTGTCAACAGCGGCACGTTACAAAACGTTTTGAAACTAGCTGCCACAATAATTTTGGTAAATTTAGGGTGCTACTTTAAGCTTTTATACAGCATTTATGCAATCAATTTGCTATCTACGGGTCCGCTCTAAACGCGTAAAAAGTTTTGTTCTCCCCGTGCTTGAAAATAGTGTTTGTGCCGATGGTTCTAGCATCTGAACACACTGACGCGGTTCTTAATACTCGCCTGCTGTAATTACTGTTACACAACTTTCTAGTGCCGCCTTTCTTTAACACGACTTCATAACGACGTAATGAAGCTGATACAGACTAGCGCATAGAATAAATAATATATTGATTTAAAGTTTTTTGTTTTTCAGTTGTTTGCTGGCTGCCCAAACGACGGTCCAAACAATCAAAACGCACACGTAATGCGTCGGCACCAATCCGCATGGCGTCCGTCTAAATACACAGCATGTACTCATTAAGCACTGCCTTAGGTAGTAAACTTCAGCGATACGCGTGCACCACGCTGGCCTGAGACTAGGTACAACGGCTGGATGTTACAGGCAATCACACAATAATTTACGCGAGTGTGGGGTTCTGTTGAAGCCGTTTCAACTGGATCGTCCCCTCAAAAGAATATTCTCTCGCCACTACACATGTACGGCGACTTCATCTGGATGACGGGCAAGCAAGGAACTACGACAAGTAATTTCGCTGTCATCCAGTGTGTTTGCACTTTACTGCACTTATTAATTTTGACAACAATTTACACGATTTGTTTACACACAGCAAGTCGTGTATATATGTGACGACTCATACGTCATCAATCGCGCGAGAGAGAGAGTTTTGAACTTTGAGCACCTATTGACATTTCTTGACAGGTCTGAAGTCGGCGATGATGTTCAGAAGGTATTATTATTATTATTATTATTATTATTTCGACTGGTCAGCATTTGTTTGAGTGCAAACTCAAGTTCTCGTTTAGCACTATACACCTTGCACCAAGTCGTGATCTTCTATTGGCACGTTCGCTTCGGACAATATCCATCCTTTTTCCGTAATTACATCGCGTGTCTAGCGATTCACGCAATATGATAATACCACGGAAAACTCTGTTTGCCCGACCGACCGCCCAGTAGGTTCGATCTGACAGCGGAATGCATCCATTCCAACATGGCGACACCCATGGTCCGCAATTACCTCCCGTTTGCCGAATACGAGAAGTGAGAATCGAGCCCGCGAGAGCGACCGATATAAGTAGTAGTACTTAGCAAAAGTAAACAGAAACTAGGCGAACATCACAACAAAACGCCACACTCTCTACTGGAAACCAGCCGACTGTCACGAAAGGCAGTCATCGGCTGGCGGGCTGGCTGGGGTGATTGTCGATGTCATTCGTAACGTCGAGAGTGAGGTAGCCAGCCATTCAACGTTGAGTGAGTGAGTTAGTGACTCGCAAATCCCGAAGAGGGGATTACTCACAACTGCCCGTTGCTGCTGCTGCTGCCACCGCCACCGATCGAGCAGTCCTAAATAGTAGTCGTAGTCGTAGTAGTAGTATGAGAGCAGTATTACCTAACTAACTAAGTGGCGGTGTCAGAGTTAAGCCCTCTTTTGGTAGCCGAGCAAGAGCTGACTCTCGGCGACAGACGGATGGATGGAGCCGGTAGGTCGTTTGCAAGAGCGGTAGGAAAACGCTACCGGTTAGAGACAACGACTCCAGGCGGTAGGAGCCAGTCAGTGCTGAAGTTCTGGTACGGAACTGGTACTGTCACTCGGGCAGTTGTGAGTGAGCGTGCCGAACTGGGAGTGCCGGAACTGGGTGTGCATGACATTTGAGGTTGCAGTGAGCTCTGAAGATACTCGTCCACAACAACCACAATAGCAACATCAACAACAACGTCAAAATCATCAAGAACAACGGCGAAACCAACAATAACAACGACGACGACGACAGCAACGACGTCATTCGCGACGACGGCTGACGTTTTTTTTGTGGTGTGGTTGTTCTCACTGTTAGGGGACAACAGCAAGAAGAAGAGGAAAACGATGAAGAAAGCATAAGAATCGCAGAAGACGACCAAGTTGTGACAGTCCGGTCGGGAGATCGACCCGACTTGCCGGCATTGCCGGGTTGTTCTTCATCATCACCTGTTTCCTTCGACGCTTCTTCACGACCCACGCGGTCCTCGTTGGCGCGCATGGCGCCGTGCTGAGTCGCCCCAAAGTCGAAGAAGATTGCGGCGGTGGCAGAGGTGGCTCAGCTTGCCTCTCCACACTACAGTCTAGTACTATCTACTCTCTCTCTGTCGTCTGTCGTTTGTGTGCCGGGATCGACTGCTGTAGGGGTGCTCCTTGAGCCACTAGCCTTCTTCATGTTCGACTCGATCTTCGTCTACGATTTGAGGAGCAACAATCTGCACTAACGGATACTGACTGTTAGCAGGTCCACACGAAAAGCGCCCACAACAGCGCCCTTTCGGTGGCTTTGCCTGACTTGCGACGTCAACCAAAATCTACAGAGTCTGTCTACAACCGAGGAGTCCGGTCGGCCACTCTGCTACTTCGTACGGAGAACTCCACAGTCGGCGGCCTGGCGCGTTTCCCGTTCCCACGCGACAATGACAGCCCAGCTGCGTCAGCGTATCGTGAGTGCGGCGTCAGCGACACATTGCCACCAGGTACTTACTGCTTATACGAACGGCGGAGCTGTCCTAATCGCGGTGTACATATGTTGCAGTACTTTTTAATTCGGTGCATGTTTTTTTTTTCTTGAGTGCTCAAATTGCAGCTGCCGTGTCACCGTGTCGTTGCGGCTGGCTGCGCCGTGAAGGGCCGGATGCGCGACCCGTGTGTGTGTGTGTTTGTAAGGTTTCGTACCATTACTTGAGCATGGTATCAGGACATGGCAGTATCATAGATGACTCGTCTGTCAGTAGTCATGATGGCCCGATGGCTGGATTGCACCTCCCATTGCCGGTTCCTCGCTGTTAGGGTAGGTATCTGTCCTACGGTTTAGGGCATTACCAGTGCTCTCTATTCCCCCCCCCCCGCCCCCCGCACCCCGCTGTCTCGGACTTGACTTTAGTGCTTCTTGAGACTACTTCTTCGTCTTTGATCCTTCTTCTACTCCTAGGGCCCAGGGATGAAAAGTATATGTATGTGCAGAAGACATGTATATGCACATATTTAATTGACTAGCAAGGATGTAGCTGACAAATCGGCTGGTTTTGCTCAATTTTCCTGGTTAGTTAAGATCTGCTTAGTTTAACTGTTTGCCGTACCATCCGCTTCTCTTCCCTCTCCAATACAATCAATTTCAGCCAGCCGTTTTCTAGGTTTACCGTAATAAAAAGTCTAAATGTTGAAAGTTTTATAGTTAGAGCTTTTAAATTTTTTTAAATCATTATGCTATTACATATAATTGCATTCCTATATATAGAGTTATATATATCTATATATATATATATATAAAAAAAAAATATATATATATATATATCTCATACATTACAGTCGTACTGATTGCTCCTATTTTATCGAATGTACTCAAAATATTGGAATACAAATCTAGCGAGAAATGGGAATAGCGAAAAACAGAGTGCATTGGACATGCAAATACATTACAGCTTTGAGCTAGTCCCACGATTATCATTTGGGGAGGGGGTTGGAGTAGAGGGGTGTTGTGTGCCCATTGTTCTTCAGTTTTGCCCGTACTTGCTGTGCCGAGGGTGGTACCGAGCTAGACCAGCTGCCACCGTAATCCGCTTCGGCATCGCCGTTGTTGGTCGATGAACTCATGAATATGCTAAGTGGGTCCATTATAAAATCTCCCTCGACGTTAAAAAGTCGACATAGATATCAAAGTCTATGTTTTATCTCAAGTGATGTGATAGAGGGAGGAAGAGAGGTGAACACGAGAGGAAATAGAGCTTATAAATAGGTGATTCACGTGCAAGCGCTCTCTCCCTCAAAGGCCTTGGTAAAACTAAGCTGGCAGCGTTTGAAATGTGGCTTCATATCAGTGGATATATGAAGCGTCTTGTCTTTAAATTAGCACCCGCGCGGCCACGTGCGGGCACTTGAATTTTTTTCTAACTCGAACTACACTATGATTAATAAGACAACATATATCTATATATAAAGCATCCCTAATAAACCTGCTGTTTCACCACTAGTAGGCTCCAGTGCCTCCGTGCAGTTATTAGCACGAAATTGGTGCTAACCTGGAGGTCTGCGAGCTTATTTTGTAGCGTGGTACGCTATTCGCCCCGTGTTTATAGCACTATGATGTAGGTAGAAGGGCAGTGCAAGACACCCAGCACCCATATTTTTAAGATCGCTCAATTATGCATGCTTTGGAGTGTTTCTATGGTAGTGGACATTGATCATCGGTGGCATGATTTACATACTGAAGCTTCTATCCAAGTCAAGGATATTGCTAGCTAAATGATTGTGATTCTACTTGTCCAATTTACGCTGGTGTATACAGGTGATGTTTTCCAAAGGACCGGAGCTAAACTCAGCCCTGACCTTCCATTATGCATTTTCCTTCTTTTTTTTACAGATTTTTTTTGTGCGTCATCATTTACTGATGCCACCTACCCTAAGCTTGCCCTCTCCTATGCCTTTCCGTTCTGCTTAATATTTAGCGCTTTACCCATTATGCCTTTAGGCGAGTTATCGGGAAAGTATGCTTCGAAAGGTGCATTGCGATGCATATAATTAAGTCGTTGCAGTCTCAGGCTATGTCTCTAAAAGCAAAGTGTCGTTTGTGGATGCATTGTCTTAAAATATGGTCTCATGTTTTCCATACCCACCTGTTCGGATTCTCAGTAGGTCCATGCCTTCCTTGTTCCGCTGGTTTGCCGCAGAAAAAGCTCTCAGATTATTATTATTATTATTATTATTATTATTATTATTATTATTATTATTATTATTATTATTATTATTATTATTATTATTATTATTATTATTATTATTATTATTATCATTATTTATTATCATTTTCGTTCACCTAGTACAACTGCAAGGTGTGAACTTCTACTTGACCTTCATTGTTTTCTAGCTCAGCCTATGGCGCCTACATTCCCTTTCTACACAGTCTTAGACGACATCAGCGTAAAAAATTGTGCCTCGCGCCACTATCATGAGATCTCTTGAATACGTTCAGCTAAATCTATAAGGAAAAAGTCAGTGCTGTTACTGAAGGGCCTCAAGATCTCCATTGCGATAGGTACGAAAACCTAGTTAGTTCAGAATACTTGCTCCTTTTCACGATTTCCGCCACTCAGCTTGGCTCGACTGAGCTGTGATAGAGCCGACCACGCCCCACGTTGAGCATTTCCAATATGCCCATAATTGGAGAGCTACTCTATCAGGCCTTGCTTCCCCAGTAGCTGTTAAGCCGTTTGGTTGGGGTGTGGATGGTAATTCCGGCTTCTCTGAAAGGTCTTCGCATCGCGCTGTCGAGTTCTGTGTGTCTGGGAATACTATCGAGATTTTTGAGGCCACAATTCAATGGGTGTTGAATGGGGTTTCAATGGGGTGGGCATCATCGGCATTTTCTCTAGATTGTCTCCCTATGAGTGGCTCACAAATTGAGGCATGAATCCACAGCAGGCACGCTATGCGCAAGGGATTAGGATTTAGCATGGCCCCGACCCGAGACGAGGGCACGTCTGTTTTAAGTCAGACTCCGCTTAAGCTATCGTGAACCGCTAAGAACAGGGCGCGGTATCTTGGTTATTCAATGGTTTCTAAAATTTCTCGGGTCGATTTTCTGCTTACGTATTTATTCAACGCATGCTGATTGAGACGTTTTTTTCGGATGACCCAGATCTAGCACGCTTATTATTATGAATAATATTATTATAAATGTAATTGTTGTGTTTTCAATAATAGGGTGTGTTTATGCCACACAATATCGTCATATGTTCGCCCTTAGCGGCTCCGCCTATCCTGTGTAGGGCTTACAATCTTATTATTGTTTCTTTTTGCAACAGCCGCAAGTGGGACAGAAGTGGCGTTAGTATTAGAGGCAAGAAAGCTTGTGTATGACCTGGGCAGGGTACGAAATAATAATTTAACTCCGACAAATCATATTTAGCTGGAGCAGCGTTTGCACTTTATATAGAGCGAACGCTTTGCACCTGTTAATTAAGGCGCGAAGCTACCATAGTCAGCCTACTGTCGAGGTGCCTACTTAGAGTAGGATTAGCTGGACTCCGATTGAAAAGATGATTTGGCCAGTCAGGAAGTCGGTAATCTTTAACTAAAACATTTTTAAAGAGGTTGTTTTAGACCATCCTCCGCTCCCAACGGGCTTGAAACTCACCGAGAGGTATATCTTCAATTCACCGAGGGCTAGACATGTTGAGAAATCTAGGGTTTCCCCAACAGTCTTTGTAGCAGCATGGCCGCTGACTCTTAGCGGTATGGTTTATCGTCTATTTTCAATGAGCATTGCTCCAAGAAAATTTGATCAATAACAGAGATCGAACCGGCGACACCCCTGTAGATGACAACTATGACTAGCGCACTAGTCCCCTGGACTACGCCGCCACTAAGTCAGTAATCTAAAGATGTTCAAGTTGCGTTACGTTTGCGATGGGGTTGCTTGCGATAGTCGCCATCTGTACACAAGATACATTGTGTACATACGACTGCTAGTGCTTAAATACTGAACGAGTCCATGAATACTGAGCATGACTGTAATTCGTGCATCTCTCGGCTCTTTACTCTTGACCTGAGCATTTTTTAATTGTAGAGCAAAACACCCAGAATGTTGTCATTCACACGGACCATTGTTTTTCAGTACATTTTCCTCACAGGAAAACTGACATCGCTGATTATATGCGCTACAAATTTAGCAATTACTGCAACCGGCTGTCCTTATATACCGCAACGGTGCCCTGCGGCCAATGAAACGATAAACTTAGGACACGCGGAAGTATTTTCGTGTCAACTAAATTTGATTCAGTGGCGATTCCCAGAACAACTCATGATCGACTATATATATATATATATATATATATATATATATATATATATATGCACACTTGTGCATACATATGCACAAGAAGTGCCATTTGTATTGACTCGGATTAATAGGAAGTGGACGACACACGAGGCATACTTTTTTAATTGCAATTTATTAAACAACCATTCTTATCGGAACTTGTTTTAGTTCGGTGAAAAATAGACGTTCTTCTATGCGCTTCGTTCATTTATTTTTGCACGGCACTGCTCGCGGCCGTCGTTGGCGCATCTTATTGCATTGCATCTCTAACTCGTTCTCATGTCTGATAACGCTCTGGACTAATTTAAATCCCTGTTCCTCCCACTTGCATCGAATCCGGAGCTTTTACTATCCTATGCAGGTATCTCCGGACAATTCTGTGCTGTATTTCTAGCGCCCGTGCCCCATCAATACCTGCATCCGGTAATAGGTGATGTTTGCGTGCTCTCTGGTAAACCACCTCTCTAAATTAGGGATGACCTGGTGTATATATATATATATATATATATATATATATATATTTAAATATATATATAAGTATATAGTAGAGCTCCTAGGAGTACTCCTACTTCGCAAAGGTGCCCCCCCCGTGTTCAGAAGTGGCTAGGTAAAGCTGTCCGACATAGGAGCATAAAATATGCCATTGCGAGACAACCAGACCAGTCGTCCTATGCGGAAATTAAGCAAAATACCGTCGTGTTCGTGAGATCATTTTGCTCTTTCTGAACAACATATAACGCCCACCAGAAGATGCGACATGGTCGCTCAGAAGATAATTCGCAAAAATGAATTTCTTCTATTAGCATTCACGCCCAATACCTCAAAATCATGACCTTACGACCATTCACAGCGCCTAAAATTGACACATCCAGGCAAAGGCGCGCTTCACGACGCCTTTCACTTTGGTACCAAACCTGTGGCAATGTGCGTCGTGGTCACGGAGTAATTAATCATTTTCGGCGGGCATCTCGAAATTGAGTGCATGCATGAATAACCTGCTCAGATGAATGACTCGGAGGCCATATCGATGTGATCTCGTGACGGAGCTACCCACAGTGCAACAACAGAACAACCACGTACTGTAATGTTGATACAGGATGGCGCCAGTAAGGTGACACGACAGCCGACAGAATGCATTGGCGGGCATGCACTCCAACGACCAACGGATAGTACACAGCCACAACATCGACACCATCACCACCATAAACAATTCCGACATGTTAACTACATCGATGCATTTTTGCCACCGCCTCTATATCGCGCTCTAACCACAACATTTGTATCATCATCAGGCCTTCATACGCGTCTCACAGCAGTTCTGAACATCGTAGACAACCCAACAAAAATTGTAGACATATTTACATATGTGCACATTGAATTCTATATATATATATATATATATATATATATATATATATATATATATATATATTTTTTTTTTTTTTTTTTTTTTTCAGTAGATGCAAAGTTTATTTTTTGTGTATTACATTATGTTTGTGGGACACATATTACAAGAGATTAGCTAATGTGCCTAGCGGGTATGTATTGTGACTATCACGTGTCCGCCTCGTCTAGGCTAGGCCGAGACCATTTCAGAAGTGTGCCCCTAACGGAGGCCGCGTTTCCACGTTGTATGTCGAGATCCAGTCGCTGTTTAAAAAAGGACGACGATCTGTTATCACCGGTTGACTGATCTAACAAAGTGCCGACTTTGCGGATCAGCTGTCTGGCCCGAACACCAGGACCGCCCATGGTCTCAAACGCAAGTGGCCAGAATTTGTGGGGATACCCAATTGATGAGTATTTTCTTTGCTTGCTAATCTCCGCAAGGTGGGCTGCATAACCGGCTTCGGATGCGCCGCCACCGACCATAGAAGGTGCTAAGGAGTCGGTAACGGTTGCATCCCAAACCAGCATTTTGCCTCGCTCGAATGGTGTAAGTGTCATCCCGTTTGGACGCCTGCCGTCCTCCACGCAGAGGCCCGGGGGTTCGAGGATGCACGGACGACCGCATGATCTGAGGGCTCTGCTGAAGGTCTCATTGATAGCGGCATGTCGAGGTCGTCGGCCTGCGCTGATGATACACGATAGGCCGTGATGTCCCAGTTTGTCGACGGGGTGACCACATGACACCGATGGGGGCTAACCAGGTCTGTCCCCAGTCGTAGGCCTACTGCTATACGAATCGTCTCGTCGTCAAGAAGGGTGCCTATGGGTGCACTGGGAAGCGCGTGTAACCAGGCACCTGAATCCTTGGCGGAAACGGCGTTTAGGCGAGCTCTGGTCGTGTCGTCGGCAGCTTCATTAAAGAGCCGTCGTTGTACTTCAGCGTGCAAAGGGGCACTCCAGTCATGTTGAGATTGTATGTTGTCAGGCGTGCCACCGCACCGGGCCTCAAGGTTCTCCTGAAGCTGGGCTAAGCGGCTTCTAAACTGGCCAACTCCTGCTGTATCTAAAAGGGGGGTTGCCCTGTTTTCTGCGCTTAGCATGGAGGAGACTATGGCAGGACCGGCCAAGGTCTGTAAGTTCGGAACCCCGAGGCCTCCTTGAGAGACGGGCAGTAATGCCTGTTGCCGTGCGCTAGGCGGTAAAGATGTGTTGAGCAGAGCCTTGAGGGTAGACAGTGTCAACTCGTTGAGCGCTTGCAAGTCGTCGACCCGATTGGATAGGTCAGCTCCTCGAAGAAGGTGGATGAGTCTCAAGGAAAAGAAAGAAGACCTGAGTAAGAAAAGTCCCCGATGGGCTCCTAGAAGAGGAAGGCGAGCGGCGGCATTTTCCAGCTTTAATCTCCAGCGCTCGATTGCTGCTGTAAGCCCTTCGGGACAAAGTGGTACACCGAGTAGCTCCAGATCGTCTTTGGCAGTCACCTTGCAGCCGGGCAAAAGGTCTCGAAGTAACTGTATATCTGGGAAAGCCTCACCGGTAAAGTCCAGGGCGCATACTTCACATTTGGCAGGGTTTAACTCCAGCCCAGATATTACACCAAAATTAAGGACCCGTCGAATGTCCTCCGCTACTGTATGAACGTTTCCTTCTAGTAGGCCATCGTCAAGGTACCAGAGGTTCAGCGGGCTTTTGAAGGAATCTACCAGATCCTTAATACCCAGACAAAACAGAGGTGGTGCTAAGGGGTCTCCCTGCTGCAGTCCGGTGGCGGACGAAATAACATGCTCAGGCAGGACCAGATGGGAAGGAAGCCGATAAGCCAGCCCGACATGGTGCAATAGATGAGGGGCGTGGGATGCAACGACCTTCATCAGATGATCGCGTCTCATACTGTTAAAAGCGTTTCTAAAATCCAGCTTCACAAGAACCCCCTGAACGTTCGCGAGAATCGAGAAAAGCACGAGTTGCATGAATGACTACCTCGGTCCCGCCCGGCCTCGCCAATCCCAACTGATGTGCACCAGTTGCGTTAGAAATAACGGCCTTGTTGTGGTTACATTCGATTTTTGCGGCGAGCCTGCGTAGCGTGGACGAACAAGCAATCGGACGTACCGATCCGTCTTTTTTCTTCAGGGCAAATAGTCTTGCGCCGAATATCAACGGTTGGAGGCAAGAAGAGGGGTTGCCCCAAAGAAGAATGTCTACAGCCTTTGCCAATGCGGAGAGCAGGCTAGCGGCGACATCGTTGAGGGACGGTGAAGAAGGTCCATTAATAGCCTCAATCTCATAAAGTCTAGCCCTGCGGCGGAGCTCTTAGAGAAGCTCTTAACAGCCACCTGAATATCTTCCTTTGATGTGACGTAGGGCATAGGGGTTCTGGTCAATGTCGGCCATTCTAGGTCCTCGGGAGCTAATGGGTGTTTCTCTCGCAAAGCATCTATACGGTCAATGCCGGGCGTTATCGTATCTGTGGAAACGATAAGTCTGGCGGCGCCAGAAACATCTCCTTCGGAGAGTTTAATAATGGACTGCCGCCCCGTATCATTCCTGAATGGTTTAGGAGTCGAAACGCGGGCATGAGAGGTGGCAATCACGTCTGACAGACGCATACTTTGGGAGAAATCGCGGAGATTGTTGCGTATTATGACTGAGAGGGATGAAGCGTCGTTGCGGGCGCGGGGAAGACGAAGGACCACGGGTGCAAAAGAGAAAAGACCATACTTTGACGTCGTTATCAGATGAGACTGCTGAGAGTACACGGGTAAGAGCTTCAGCCACTTGTCTCCTTACTGACTTTGGTACGATTCGAATCAACCTGATTTGTCCCATAACAGCTTGAATATCCTCCAAAATTTGCGCCGGTTCTAAACGGGGGGGCTCAGAGGTTGTAGGTATTGAAGAGGAAGCGACAGTGGCGGTCGGGTGTTTAGCTGATATATGTCTTGTTAGTCCACGTCGCGTGTACCGACCGTCGCATAGTGGGCATTTAGTAGTAGATGAAGTAGCGCGTGATGCTTCTGCGCCGTGAGCTGTGCGATCATAATCATTCATGGTTGTACGATTCGTCGCAGATTGTCCACTAACGGTAGCAGCTGCAACAGCGGCTCCAAAAGCTCTAATAAGGCCTTAAATTGGGCCGATATCTTTGGGATTTATATGGGAGCTGGTAGTAGCAGCTGCGGTGTAGGGTCGTTGTGTGACTGAGATATTCCGCGGACGACGCTAGCGTAAGAAGGTTGTTTTGGAACCTGAGATGTGCTGTCTACAGACAGGGCTGATGTGGGAGATATGTCGCTGATCTCGGCCGCCGGGTGCAGCACCTTCACCTGTTGCAGTGTGCGGGCTTCCAGTATAATTCGGTTTCTTTCCCGAAGGTAGGCCAAGCGAGGGCAGGCAGATGAACCCGCCGCGTGAGCACCACGACAGTTCACACATCTTGCTGAATTGGTGCAGCTTGCGGCTAGGTGTTCGGGGGTGCCGCACTTCTTGCATACTTGGGGCATTGTACACCTGTCGGCGAAGTGTCCTGGCCTCAGGCACTTGTGACATAATTTGGGTTGGTCGGGCTCGAGAACTACTTGGTGGGTTTGGTATCCAAGAAATACGGATGGCGGAGGTTGGCGCGTAAATGAAAGAATCACTTTACTGAGCATAACTCTCGCTCCATTTCGCATGTGAGGCAATCTTTTCACGTGATTGACTCCGAGTGATGACAGCTCGTGCTGTATCTCCTCCTCGGTGATTGACACAGGAACTCCGTGTATCCTGGCTTTAAATATCGATAGGGATGGGCTGCGTGCGACCACCGGTGGGTTCCCTAGGACTGAAATCGAAAGCACCCGGTAAGCGTCTTCAATTCGCGAAAGCCACACAATAACGGACTTTCGGTCGCCGGATATTCTGCATCCGGGAGCCACGTCGTATATGTGTTTATACGTTGAGAGTAGCGAGCCTTCAAGGAACTCTGCTGAGGCTTCGCCTTCGGATGGTTCTCTCCGAATAATCACCTTGAAAGTCCCTAGTTCGCCAGACGATATACTCTCCTTTAGTTTAGCTAGGCTTTTCTGTTCACGGGATGCAGTCAGTTTTTCCCTGCGAGTTACCACACGAGTAAACCCATCATTAGTCTCAACAGCCTTGTCGTCTTCAGCGCTTGCAGAGAATGAAGACAACTTCTTGCGCTTGGAGCCTATGACGCGCTCTTCTGCCGTGACGCTTCCAGCGCAGGGATCAAGCGTGGGGGTGTTCGGTAAGGATGGGCTCGGTTCACCAGAAACCTCAATTGCGGGCGCATCGCGGGTGTTTGCTGTGACCTCCTTCGAGGCGTCGGTCTGATCAGCACATGTACTGGCGTCAGTCGAGTTTTCTCGTAACCTGGATATATCCAGGGTAGGCGGCGGGGCAGTACCACCCCTGAATGAGTATGTATATATATATATATATATATATATATATATATATATATACATATGGGCACAAAAAGCGTCCTTTGTATGGACTTTAATAATTACGTACACGAAGTGCACACTACGTTTACGATTTGTAGCTGGAAGTTCTGACAGAATGGTGCAACATAGTTTTTGTTTGGAATCGGACGTCTGCTGGCTTGATGTTTGTTGTTGTTGGTGGATTTGCTCTAGACGACAGCCTACTCTTATATTATCTGCTATAAATATACGCTCAGTTGTTTATGTCGCATTGTGCACTTTGTCGGTTATACTGAAAAGTATTTATTACTAGCAATGCTGAGTCTGTCAGCCGCGAGCAATCTGTAGGTCCTCGTCGCTCTAGGACAAGAAGTCTAAGGAAGAAGCCTTTTGAGGAAGAAGAGAGAGAGAGAAGGTCTTATGCTGGGTTCGTTTTTAGCGCCGGTGAGTGGAAAGTCTCCAGCACTAGCACAAACTCTATTATCATAGAGAATTATGAGGGTGCGGATGATAGGCTATTAATATTGTTATCTTTATGATGGGGCAGTAAGTAAACGCTGTGGGTGATTTCCTATCAGCTCATACAGTATATATATATATATATTAAAAAAAAAAAAAAAAAAATATATATATATATATATATATATATTATATATATATATATACATATATATATATACTATACATATATGTATATATATATATATATATATATATATATATATATATATATATATAATATATATATATATATATATATATATGCATATATACATATATATATATATACATATGTATATATATAGAGGGGAAGGGTGTCGACGAGCTCTTATCTACTCAGGTAGTAGTAGTAGTAGTACATGGCTAGAGAATTCACGGCGTAAAGCCAGCACTAATTACACCGCCACACAATTTGAGTTCGAATGGGCTTGCGGCTTTCCACAATTGGCGGCAAATCCACATTCTGCGCATAGACTTCTGGATGGACCAACCCCTCCCCTGACGATCACAGCGGGAAATGAACGCGATCATTTACCTCAAATCTAAAAGATTAGTAGTATGAAGGGTCTGGACAGGGGCCGTTCATATGTTCTGCGCAACACAGGCTCTGACTGGCCATGGACAGTTTCAGACATACTTGAGAAAAATTGGCAACACAACAACAGTGGACGCGTGCGTCCTGATTGTGCACAATCAGGAGAACCCGACACAGTCGAGCATACAATTGCAACCGACGTTGTTCTCGTGGTGGCGCGACGGCTATCCTCGTACACGATGGCTAGAAAATCAACAGCGGAGATTGTTGCCAGATGATGATTGACGACGACGACAATGTAATAACGGTGTTCACCATGCATGCCATGATAAAAATGCTGTAAAGGGTTAGATTATGTCATCAGCTTTTCCTTTGTGCGCCATATCTTCTCCTTTGTGTGCTTGTGTTCAGCCGGCCAGAAGATGAACTGGTTAATAAATTTCGATAACATATATTTTCGAACTCTTCGAACAGCAGCAACAGTGATAAGAACAACCACAGCAACAACAGCAGCAGCAGCGGCAGGAACAATGACTACATAATCAGCAACAACACTATGTTATATGACATCTCGCCATCGTCACATGGGCCGTCAGGCTACTCCGATTTAGGACCGCTTTTTGCTCTGCTTTTTCGTCCTACACCACCTCTTATGTCTTTCTGTGTATTTATCTTTGTTTTCGCTTCAGGCAACCAACAGTAGTCGGTGGTGAAGTGACACCATTTTCGATCAGGACCCAGTCGCTCTATATGTGTTGTTGTTGTTGCTGTTGTTGTTGTTGCTGTCAGCGTCGACGCTAGTGTTCTCCTGATAAGAGTATAATCCTGCCCAGCGGATGCCTTAGTCCTCTCTCTCTCTCTGGGTCGCGTGCGCGCGTTTTCTCTCTGCGCTTAAATCTATCTCAGTCGCTGTCGGTCTCTTTCCTGCTTCTCTACGGAGTCGTTGGCATTTTTCCAGGTCTGCTAGGCCAATAAAACTAGTTTTACTACTACTACTACTACTACTACTACTACTACTGCTGCTATTACTAGGAAAAGAGTACTAGCTCGCTCGCCCGATCGCTTACCTACCTATTTGCTTGCCGCTGGGGCAGACAGACAATTAGATAAGAAGGAGACGGAGGGACAAACAAACGTACACACAGACAGGCTGACTAACTGACTGACTGGCTTACGAAAGTCACAAACTGGGCTGTTGAGCTGTTAAGCATTGCCAGAGCGGTAGGCTCGTCTCATTCGACTCTTCGCTTGTTGTCGCCATCGTCGTTCTCGTCGTCGTCGTCGTCGCTGATGCTGTCGCATCTTCAGTTGCTGTGCGCGCCCTACCCGCGTCGAGCTGGGCACGTTCTGTGCTTTGTTCTGTGATGCATTGCGACCGGCGGAGGAGACACCGGCGGCGCTGAGAAGACGAAGTATATACTAGTCCGCGGCAAAAGCGGCGTTTGCCCGTCTTCGTTCTTGGTTGCCCCGGTGGCTGGAGCCGGTGTTGGGCAAGTGCTTAGTGAGTTTACCTCACATTTAGGTGCAGTTATCATTACCGCCGTCGTTTACACAGCCGACAGAAAGTGCCACAACCGCTATCGTTGCAACTCGAAGGACTATCCAAACAGCGCGCTTGCATTGTCTTGCAGTGACTGGAGTAACGATGTCGGTGGAAAGCGCGGAGCCGGACTGCCACGTAAGTGGTGGAACAGCCCAAGTCGAGGGTGCAGGACAGGTATACTTGCCTGTGCTCGTGTGCGACGTGTCTAAGAATTAGACACGTCTAGTATATGATTTGTTTCATTTACGAATAACGAAAAAGTATATATGTATATATATATATATGTCCCGAGCGGGCTGTGCACATGTTCTTACATCACAAATGTATGTCTTAATACACACACATATATATATATATATATATATATATATATATTTGTTTTTTTTGTATGAAGACATACATTATTATATTATCATCAAGTGTGCCATATGAGCAATCATACGGTGTCGTGAAGCCCGAACTATTCCAAGTTATAGTTTTGCATTTTTTTGCATAAAAAATCAAAGCGTAGAGTTTGGGCGACGCACTCTGTCAGTTCTGCTCAGTTTTATTCGGACACAGGTTCGAGTTCGTCACGTCACGGTCGAAGAGGTGACACGTGAAAATATTAGTCAGACAGTGCTGGCCGACCTCGTCATCAACAATTGCTTGTGAGCCATTCTAGGAGGACACAAATATAATATATAGATGCCAACGGCCAATGTTTGACAATGTATATTAGTTGTCTGATGTTTCTTGGCATATGTTTGTGTTATCTTCAAATCTTTGGCATTCAGATTAGAGGTTAGATGTCACTGCAGTCCGACTATGCGCGCCACAAGGACTGTTGGGGCAACCCTTTGGGCCCTTGGTGCATTGAAAATATGCCACACGGCGAGTTCAGGTCCGCAGCAGGGACCCACAGCAGGGTTTAGAATTAAAAATAACCTCCTTGGAAATGTTTTTAATTTTAGTTAGGCGAACAGAAAAAGTAGAAACCAAGTCGAAAAACAGGTCTCCAAAGCAATATATGCATAAAGTGGTAGCTCATTGAATGCTTGTGGCGTGCTGTAGTCGCATTTTCCGGCTCATCCACACTCGACAGAGCTGTAACGAAGGTAAAATAACGCCGCCGTGCATGAGACAGTTACATCCCCAGACAAGACTTTTGCCGTGTGACTATAGATGTATGGTAACCCTATCAGGTCGTAACACATTGCTTCCGCTCAGACCTTTGTACTCGACTGTCAATGGTATTCCTGCTCTTCTCAGTGTTCTTGTCACTACTTCATTGAGCTTCGCGTGTCTTGTGAGCCGGCTGCCGGAATTGGTTAGCCAGCAGACTGTCGGAACCTACCCGTCCACCACCCGACATGAAAGAACGACTCAAAGAGGGGGACACCTATCATAATTGCACCTACTGCTTCTTACTGGTATTCAGGTGATATGGCCATATCTATCGAAGTTAAACTTTAAGGCGCTAGACCAAATCAAGGCCGTTTTTCTAAAGAAGGTGCTAAGAGTTTACCGCACTAGTCTCAACAGATTAGTCTATTTACTGGCGTCGACTCCGCTATTTGTTGAGGATTTACAAAAAATACACTTTTTACTGAAAATGGCAGCTTTTAACGAGTACATGTCTGAATGGGAGAATAAGATGGCAGGCATTGACCTGCTCTTTTATGAAACCCAGGCAATGACGTGTAGTTCGTGGAAGCGCTGCAACTATGAGAATATACACCTAGTTGCACGATTTGCTGTACATGGCTTCCACATAAAGATCTGTATTCGAGATAAATTCTATGAAATTTCCTCGTTATGCTTGTGCAAACTCTGCGGGAGACAGTGTGACTTATATCATCTTCAACAATGTGATAGAGCAGTTCCGTTGCCTCGACTTTTAGAACCGTGATGAATATACGTATATGTGAATGTGTGCTTTTTCTGTATGCGCAATATCGTAAACCAACAATCGGTTAATAAAGGTAAATAAATTATGAACTCAATAATAGCTGACACCATGCCAAGACCAAGGAGTTAGGATTCAGAATGGAGTGCTAAGCTGATGGGAGGGCAGGCCGTGAAGCCATCTCTTGCTAAATGAATGCTCGGCTGCTAAACACAGCACGTTCTCGTTATGATTTAAGTTATCTTAAGCACGTTCTCGTGTTAATATTATTATTATGATTATTATTATTATTATTATTATTATTATTATTATTATTATTATTATTATTATTATTATTATTATTAGTATTATTATTATTTTTTTATTATTATTATTACAATTGTGAGGTATGAACGTTTAAATCATGTTTATCCTGCTCTGTTCGCTTTCTGTCAGTTCATGGCGCCTATAATAGAAGCCACGTTCCCTCTACACACGGCCAAAGACATCATTTGTGAGGTGCGAACGCCTGCTTGACCTTCATTGTTTACTAGTTCACTTGAATGGAAGCCGCGTTCCCCCTACAGAGAGCCGAAAACAGCATCTGGCTCAAGAATTGTGTCTCGTGTCGATATCCCCCCCCTCATCGATATAGCGTGTCCGCTTGTCACAGCTGTAAAAGTTGCCGGCAGGCAAATGCTAAGTTAATTTCCATATATATGCATATGGCGTTCCGTTGATAGGGCATTGTGATAAGGTGCTGCTTACGGGCCTGGCGCCATTTCGACTCTGCGTTCAATGCAGCCTTTATCGTAGCCATGGTCATGACCACGTTCTTAATAACTAAATAATAATAAATAAAATACACGCTCGTATTAACTAAATAATAATAAATAAAATAAATAATTTTAAGATCATCGGGGCATGTTCATCGCTCCGTGTCTGTTAATTGAAGAAGAGAAACCGAGCCGCTAGATGTTAACGGTTTAGCTATAAAGTTATATATTGGTCACAATGATAATGCTTATTGGAGTCCTTGGAACCCATGCTTAATAATAATAGTAATATATATATTTTTTGAAACAGGGGTTTATTATTATTATTATTGCTCTTGTGTCGCTGAACACTCAACATCTCATCTTGAACAACTCATCTTGATGTTGCCTCTCTGAGGTTCCAATGAAACCCTCTGTCGGAGGAACGCGATCGATCATGGCTCCACTGTAGCCTCAGAGAGCTTCTTCCGAAGCTCTTTCGTCAGTTTAAGTGCATCCTTGCCTCAAACACCAGATGACTCGAGACCGAACGCCATTACCGCGTGGTCCTCAACAAGATGCAATAATAATAATAATTATTATTATTATTATTATTATTATTATTATTATTATTATTGTGCGGTTTAAACGTGTACTCCTCGTCTTCTCCTAGCTCCCAATTATTATTCCATGGAACCGACCATACAACCGGCGTTTACTCGGCACACTGCAAGCGACAGCAGTTGCCGTAAAAACTCACCTTCGCGCCGTTTGCTAATTAATCTATTGGTTGCCTTGCTTACCGGACCCATTGTTTCCATAGATATTGGCACTAATAATAATAATAATAATACACAATGTCATTACTGAGAGATCTGTGCTCCCACGCTTTTTTGCATGGCCATTGTAGTTTACTCAGGCTCTCACCTTATCTAAATTTAGAACCATGAAAATTAATTTAGGCTGGCCTTGGCGTTGATCCACGACCTCTCACATGGAAGCCATTGACTTTGCCACTAGGCTCTGCTGATAACATATCTATGAACGCATCCCCATGATGGACTTGCCAGATGTCGACTAGTCCAGATGATTTGCGAGTATGATCAGCGCTGCTCTGCAATTTGCATGCCTCAGCCGAATCAAATGATTGCAAGTAAAGTGTTTTCGTCGTTCAGTTTCAATGCAAATAAGAATAATTGCCTCAAGTGGCACGCTTATTTTCGGAAAACGGCATATGTGTTTAAACTCAACAAATGCCAATCATTATTGTTTTTTTCTGACTGAACTATTTTTGCATGTATGAATATATATATATATAGATATATTAATATATATATATATATATATATATTCATATATATATATATCCGATGCATTGTAAACAGACACGTCACCGTTTCACTAATCATGGAGACGGTTAACAATATACGTGTCGGTCGCTCTATCATTTTGACCGATAGCTGCCGTACTGGATCCAACCGTTGGCGTTACCGGAAGCGGCGAATCGTTAGTGTAGTGCACAGTTACGGGTTACCCGGAGGAGGGAGCTCGACACTTTGATAGTCACGACCAGCGCCTCTAACGACTCGTGGTCCGCTGTATCTTTTCTACTAACTCCTTCACGACGCTTTTTTTTGTTGACAGGCAAAGTCTATCGGGCCAAAACAAATAGGCCGAAGATGGGTGTCGCGGCGCGGCTGTTTCTGGCTGACGATTGCAGTGACCGTCGTCGTTGCACTGATTGGACTTCTCGTCGTTCTTTACAGCTTCTCCGACGTCTTCACGCCGCACCGGTAAGTCCGGAGTCAACACAGTGTTTGAGTTGCAGGGTGTTATTGAATACTGACGACCATCTAGAGGTAAAAACAAAAAAGAACAGATAGCAGAAAACGAATGACGCACCCAAGCACTATTGACCTAGATTTGAAAAACATTTTTAAGGAGGTAAGCAATATTGACTAACTGCTTTTTTATCTTCACTTTTTCTCTTCGACGACGACACCCTTGACGGCAACGACATTGGTGCCAACTGCAGCACGGTGAGGTACTCGATCATGTTCGACGCGGGTTCGACCGGTAGCCGCATGCACGTATTCCAGTTCGATGTCGGCTCGGCGAAGGGCGGCATCATCCACCTCGTGAACGAGACCTACCACCGGGTGTCACCGGGCCTCAGCGACTACGCCAAAGATCCGCAGCACGGAGCAGACTCACTTAGGTGAGTCAACTAGCTAGAATCTTAATATGATGATTAATGTACAGCCCATGGCGACCACTCATAGGGTTGCCCCTACAGCCATCCAAGGACAGAATCTGCCTCAGAAAGAGTGTACCTGGTATCGGCCTCCTGTGGTTTGTTGGATGCGTTTCTCTAAATCTTTGAGGAATTGCGATAGGTCGAAAATTAATTTCTTAGCTAGTTCAGAATAGTGACCTCTTTTAACTGTTTCTGCATGTTCGGCTACCCATCCTGGCTCGACTGAGCTGTTATGCAAGCAGAATAAGACCTCTGCGCATCAGACCGTCCCTAACTTTGCTAAACATTTTCTATGTGCCCTAATAGAATAATAATACTCCGTTAAGGCTTGCTTCATCGGTAACCGTCAAGCGTGTCGATTTGGCTATTCTTCGGACTAGTTCCATGGTGGGGGGGGGGCTACTGGGGCTTTCGAGATAACTCAGTGCGTGTTGGCATTTATAGTTTACAATCTTTTTACGTTGATACAGGTGTAAGAAAATATGTATGTGATATTAGATTTCAAAACAATTATATATATATATATATATATATATATTATATATCCAATATATGATCCCTATTATTAGTTATTAATTAATTTACCCATTTATGCAGCTTTGTTCGGACTTCACTTCATGACTGGATTAAAATGCCGGTGGAGCCGAGTTGACTGTTTATTCAATCCCAGCTCTGCATAAAGAGTGCGGGGCGACTAACGATGCGCTCAAAGTGCTTGGCAATGGAGGCCCGATCATACATCAACCTCTCTTATCAAGGCTAAGACGAAGCAGGCTGCTTTACGTTGGCTATTGCCCCCATATCCGGCTCCTATCGTGGCTGCCTTTTGGGCCTACCGTGCCCATCATAAAAAAAACACAGAGAAGACGTCAGAGGTCATCACCTGTCAGGAATGTCAGGTGTCTGTTCAAATACCGGCTCCGTTTTCACCCGACGTACTCCGCATATGCAAGTCGTTCGAGGAAGCTATAAAGGAGTTGAGGGCGGCAACGAGGGGAGAAGCAAGCAACAACGCTGTCGTCCGAGATGATGGCATTCAGGAACAGCTGCTGTTCCTGCAAATTGCCGATAATCCCAGCGCACTCCTATTTTCAGTCATACTCAGTTATCTATCGGGCCTCATCTATGACCACTACCCCTTTATCCGCACAACTCTCTATTTCAATGGCTTCGTGGTGTATAAAGGAGTGTTAGTGGATCTAAAAAGAGTTAGAGGATGCTGGATACGACAACGAGCGCAATGGTTCAACGGTTAACGTGTCGACACCAAA
Organism: Dermanyssus gallinae; assembly: GCA_003439945.1. Lineage (NCBI taxonomy): Eukaryota > Metazoa > Arthropoda > Arachnida > Mesostigmata > Dermanyssidae > Dermanyssus > Dermanyssus gallinae. The sequence continues at coordinate 60,817 of QVRM01006369.1, forward strand.
GACGAAACTTCAGACCCGGGGGTCCCAGAGGTTCCCTTATCTGAGGGGGTTAAGCTGACGCCAAGCGGTAGATCGTTCTCCGCCCACCCTAGATCAGATAGTTAATAGCCGCACTGTCACCATGGCTTCAATCAAAGAAGTTCTCAGTAAAGACAGTCCGAGTGCGGTTTAACTTGCAGGTCACTTCAGTGGCATCATATTATTGTGATATTACACTAATTTGAAAAACATATCTGCAACTTAATGCTCTCGATGCGGTAAAGGCAATGTTTTTCAAGAGTTTTGATTGAATTGATTAGTTACCTGGATTGCATTAGACGGCCTCTACCAGATGTGCCCTACGTATGGACAACAAGTTATAAGGGGCACATAGCATAAGGGCTCGCTATGTGCCGTTGTCGTCGTTTCCTTATCATAACCGCTGTCACGTAATTAGTGCCGTTTCTATTAAGAAGCATTGCTGTGATTTTTTCCTCCTCAATTGAATAGGTCGATGCTAGAGAAGGCCCTGGTCGTGGTCCCGACATCGATGCAAAGCGCGACGATGCTTTCACTTAAGGCAACTGCCGGCCTCAGGCTGCTGCCGGAGCTCGAGCAGCATCAGCTCCTCGAGGCGGTACGGGTCATGTTTAGTCACTTTCCGTTCCGAATGGGCCCTCGTTCTGTTGAGATCATGGATGGACTGCACGAAGGTACTCTTTTTTCGCCTCTTTTTGTTCTGCCGCTTCATTTCAGATGCAACGCATATTCGTATTGTTTGTATGTGACCTCCTTTTTTCTATTCTTTTTCTAATCACGTTTTCTCATACAGGGTGCTTGGTTCGATTTGGAACTAGTTTCCACGCGCTCTTGCCAAATAAGCTTGATACGGGCTTTGTCATCTAGATGCATTCAGACAATTTTTAGTGTAAGCGTAATTGTCTGAAGCCGGCAAGCCGACGATCATGACGTGCGTGTAATGACCGTAGAGCAACATCAAGATATATGTCTTAATATTCTGCTTCTTTTCTTTGCAGGCTTTTACGCATGGGTTATGGTAGCGTTCACACTCGAGCGCAAACTCAGCTCAAACTCGGTGGCCACGCTAGACCTTGGCGGCGGTTCGACGCAGATCACGTTCCAGCCGACAGATGAATCCACGTTTGCGAAGAAGGACCACATCCATGAGTTTCCGCTGCCGGGGACCGGAAAACAGAGCGTGTACGTTCATTCGTATTTGGGCGGCGGCCAGATGTACGGTCGAACCGAGATTCTGAAGCAGAGTCGGGTCAGCGAAAACGGCGCTAAAATCGTCGTCGAGAGCCCCTGCATTCACCCGGACGTCGGCGAAGAGGACAACAGCCTCTTCTGGGAGTATATCGGCTATAACTACACGGTGAAGCCCCACGCCGAGGGATGGTTCAGCTTTGATAATTGCTACCCTCTGGCGCAGAACTACGTAAAGGCCATGAACATTTTCGCGCCAAAAGAACTCCCTGACAAAGAAATGTACCTTATGTCGTATTACTACGATCGCGCCGTCGAATCCGGCCTTATTCGGCAAGGCATCGAGGATCACAAAGAGCTCAGCGTCGCCGATTTTAGACGTCGAGCCGAATACGGTAAGTTATGTGCATTGGTGTATTCGTTTCTAAAGCTGTCCTGGGTCTCTTGAGAAAGTTGATCGGGCTTGGTTTACAAAAAATAATTAGACACAGACGTAATCGCAATAGCTTGTATTGATTTGTTCATTCCAATCAACGATTTGCTAAACAATGTTCTTATATATATACGGGATGGATTGCACTGTATTTGGCACGCTTTAAGGACTACACTATTCACTACGACGTACTACACGTATACACATACCAAGTTAAACTGAGTATCTTTTCTTTTTTATGCAGAATGTCGGCACCGTTCAACTAATCTGGTCAAAAATGAGTTCCTCTGCGTCGACTTAACATATATATACGCACTTCTTCACGATGGTCTTCAACTTCCCGACACCACCAAGCTTACGGTAAGGACTTTAATCACACTTGTGAATTGTTTGGCTATAGAGAAGCGCCTAGATTTTTTAGATTCTCTGTTTTTTACTTAGAATGTAAAACTAGTGGGTATGGTATTATCAGTAAGCAACATCTGCGTCCGTATGTGTAATATAATATCGATACTATATTTTTAATGATATTTTAATGAATAATTGCATATGGGCTAGGCGTTACCGTGCGTAGGATCGAATCTTGCTAAGGTAGATTTCTTTTACTTCATTGATTAGCGATCTAGTTTAGTGTTTTCCAGCGGCTACTGCCTTTGGCTGTTAAAGCATGTTCAGATAAGTCCCATATGAGCACTGTATGACCTGGCCTAAAGCTAGGGATGAAGAATGACACTCTCGGTATGCTGTGTCGAGGGGTGTCGTATAGGCTAAGAGGCCAGGTGTAAATCGTGACTACTTAAGACTGGTCATGATAATGCGCTTGCTTTTGTTTCTGACCCTAGCAGCGACATTGAGGATCGTTTTAATTCGTAGGCGTAACACAATTGGCGTGGCGGGCTTTTAAACAGGGTACTTTTGTCGGCGCCACGACTCGAATATACGAATGCATGTATGATGACTTCGATCATCAGATCATCTACCGGTGTTGTTACGGCTGCCCAGTGCGTTGTCATTATTACCATCTTCTTTATCATAATCACCAATCACCTTATGCAACTTATTACAGGTGGCCGAAAAGCTGCGCGGGTCGGCGGTGAGCTGGGCGCTAGGAGCGGCTCTTAGTGAGCTCGAACTGTGATATGCCTGAGATGCCGACACCCCGGGAGTCTGCTGCGGCTTTTTGTGCCCCTTCGTTCCGTACACAGCAGACCTGGACCTATTCTGCCGCTGTCTGGCGAATTGAGGTCATCATTAGAAGTCGTTTCAGCCGCCGAAGACGAACGACACGAATAAGATCCGACGAGGGCTGCCGCAATGGCAGCTGTGGCGAATTTGTTATCACGAGGTCGGTCGGTCGGAAGCCGGCAACGACCTTCTCGTACGTGGTGCAGCCAGGCAACTTGCCCCCTCTGGCCACTGGACGTCTACCAGTATCTGTAGTACAAGTCACTAACAAACAGTTGTTCGTGTGTATATATATATATATATATATATATATGTGGGGCAGCTACCGATTGATACATTATGGCGACCCGACCCTTCGGTTGTGGACAGTCTCTGAGATTATTGAGACGGTGATTTGTCTTTTCCGGTTGCAACGGCGGCTTGTACTACGATTATTATTATTATTATTATTATTATTATTATTATTATTATTATTATTATTATTATTATTATTATCATTATTTAGTTAATACAATTGTGAGGTATGAACGTTTAAATCATGTTTATCCTGCTCTGTTCGCTTTCTGTCAGTTCATGGCGCCTATAATGGAAGCCACGTTCCACGTTATTATTATTATTATTATTATTATTGTTGTTGATAGTATTATTAGAATATTACTAGTAGTATTAATATTGTGATTCTTACTGGTTACCGCAAGCTTTCCAAAAGCGTCACGGTGCGCTTCGAGACATGACGGGAGAATTTTTCATTCATCAAAATGGGACCAACTGTGGCGGGGGTGACGAGAATCACCCAGTTATTATTGTGCAGTGAAAGTGAAACTTGATGGGTGGGTCGCGGAAGGTGACAATAGACACAGCTTATAGGCATATTTCAAGTTCCTATGAGTTCGGTGGAGCGATTTTCTACTCGCACGAACGAAACCGTATTTGCGATGTCACTCGTATATTCATATTTTGTTCACTTTACACACAGATATATATATATATATATATATATATATATTACATGACAAGTGTGTCTCCTTAGGATATTGTGTTAATAATGTTCGGTTGGGCAGTGTAGGTTAAATAACGATTTCGAGGTTAGGCTTGGGGCAGTCGACTGCATTGGATATTTCTTGTGTGAATGATGGTGAGATAGAGAGGTCCCTGAAGCCAATTTGAGATGTTGTTGTTTATCTCAAAAATAGAAAATGTTTGATGACTTTAACTTTCATATAGACACGTCGTATTATTGAGATCGAATCATTGTGCTCTTATTATGTTGTCTTAAACAAATCCGGATTAAGTCGCTGTAATCCTGTGTATATGCATCTTGTGCAGCGGCGAAGGTTGAATACTGATTGATTAAAACCTTTAATGATGCATCCCTTGACCGTAAGAAGGAAGTAGGTGTGCTTAGTCTTGTACAGCCTTAGGAGTAACGTCCTTATTAGTGGTCTCTTTGAAGTGGGTGCCTAAGTGGCACTCGAGCATAGTTGAAATAAAGGTAATAGCTATTTGCAAAGAAAACACAGCGTGCATGTTGAAATGACCGAGAACGTTATTAAAAGAGAGGAGAAAATGTCATAACCTGCAGTCATACATTGAGTGTTATCGTTGAATATAAATTATAAGTGCCCAATGGGTTAGTGGAGGTAAGCTATATATATATATATATATATATATATATATATATATATCCCCACGATAGCACTTCAACATCCAATACATGTCTTCTTTTTAATTAATAATAGTATTTTGCCGGGTGAGTGAAGAATAATAAAAGGAATGTGTATTTCGAAGGGCCGTTTAAAACGGCTGTAGTTAGGGTCATATTAAATTATCTTAAATTACATTGGACGTGCAAAGATGGCCATATGGTTCGAGGGTAATAGTATTGATGATTGAAATGATAGGTATATAATTGATAAGCAACTTGAAAATGCATACAAATGTATGAGTAGGATGCTAAAAGGCTAGAGTTTGTAAAATTGTTATAAATTAGGTGTAAATATATTTACATACGTACAGGTATACGTACTTATACAGTTATATGTATATATACATATATACGTACGTACCCAGATATATATATATATATATATATACATATATACGTACGTACCCAGATATATATATATATATATATATATATATATATACGAGGGCGGATCGGCAAGCTCTAGTATTTTTCTTTTAAAAATTAACCGAAACCTGTAAGGTACCTCGGTTTGTTATGCTCAGACGCACCACTCAAACCGAGATATAGAGGTGCCTTCCACCAAGGAACGCCCAGGGCACTAAAGTCGCATTCCATTGCCTGCACCAAGGCTTGCGGTACACGTAACACTTCCCACCACACAATGAGCACTGGCTCCACACGAGCTCTTTATATTGTGAAGCTGCATACAAAGAAAAGAAAGCTGCCGGGCACCGCCATATTTCACTTTTTCGGGATCGCCGCACCTAAAAGTTCCATCGTTTTCGGGTCTTATGCGATGTCAAATTCAGGCTGTTTGTCCCCCAATTTGCAGTCAGTGTCTGGCAAACCCACCAAAAGGCATGACCACCAAAACGATCATCATGATACCCCCGCAAAATGTCATTCCCGCGGACGGTTGCCTCTCCGCAAAAAGCTTTACATCCGCTGTCCTCGCGATCATCTTAGAAAAAGTTAGAGGTAAACCCCTTACCGCCTTAAATAAAAAAAACAACTGGCGCGCTTTAGCCACGACCGTCGCTTTCGTAATTTTTCTCCAAGAAAGACACCTAAAAGCAAGCCTTTTACCCAGGATGCTCAATGCGCCCGCTTACTCAAGTCCCAGCTAGCCCAAAACGACGTTTCGGCTTCCACCAGGGCTCTACATTCGACCGACTCTATGGTACCACCGGACGATAACATAAAGTCTACCCTCGAAGAAAAGCATTCTGTTGTGCCGCTAGACTTTTCTATCTATTATCTACCCGGCATCGTTGCCCCGGTAGCAACTATGAGGAGCTTCCCTAGCAGTGCCAGCGCAATCACTGACTGCTTTAAAGTACATCACCTCAAAGGCCCGCTAGGAACGGCAGAGGCCGCTAACCTCTTGGTGCTGTCGTTGGTGAGGTTTTGTTGTTTCGCATAGAGTTTGCATCTTCGACCTTTCACGGGTCAACCCCTAACTCTGCAGAAGAGAAATGGAGGCTTCTGCCCTATAGCCCGTCCTATTGCACGGCCTGGTGGAAAAACTCGCGAAATGTTTCGCTGAAGTATATCGAGTCATGTGAACCTGGTGGACTTACTTGAGAAAAGAGTCTATGAGAAAGCCGTTCACTTATCCAGGGCATTTCTGACGAAGGCTCAGGACAAATCCTGCTGACACTGGACTTTAGGACGCTTTTAGTTCCCTTAGATAATACCTGTTTTTGGAGGCAGACCGCACGATGATTTCATCCTCTTCCTAATCAAATGCCATCAAGAATCTACCGGGCTTCGAGAAGGTATCGAGATCCTCGCGAGAGGGAGAAAAGTCCCAGCTAGCCCAAAACGACGTTTCGGCTTCCACCAGGGCTCTACATTCGACCGACTCTATGGTACCACCGGACGATAACATAAAGTCTACCCTCGAAGAAAATCATTCTGTTGTGCCGCTAGACTTTTCTATCTATTATCTACCCGGCATCGTTGCCCCGGTAGCAACTATGAGGAGCTTCCCTAGCAGTGCCAGCGCAATCACTGACTGCTTTAAAGTACATCACCTCAAAGGCCCGCTAGGAACGGCAGAGGCCGCTAACCTCTTGGTGCTGTCGTTGGTGAGGTTTTGTTGTTTCGCTGTTAACAGTCGGCATAAGAGTTTGCATCTTCGACCTTTCACGGGTCAACCCCTAACTCTGCAGAAGAGAAATGGAGGCTTCTGCCCTATAGCCCGTCCTATTGCACGGCCTGGTGGAAAAACTCGCGAAATGTTTCGCTGAAGTATATCGAGTCATGTGAACCTGGTGGACTTACTTGAGAAAAGAGTCTATGAGAAAGCCGTTCACTTATCCAGGGCATTTCTGACAAAGGCTCAGGACAAATCCTGCTGACACTGGACTTTAGGACGCTTTTAGTTCCCTTAGATAATACCGGTTTTTGGAGGCAGACCGCACGATGATTTCATCCTATTCCTAATCAAATGCCATCAAGAATCTACTGGGCTTCGAGAAGGTATCGAGATCCTCGCGAGAGGGAGAAAAGTGCGAAGATTACAAACGATCTCAAATGGCAACCACGAATTAAATTCAGACAAAATTTGCTATCGTCAGGCAGAAAAAGCTGCGATTTTATGGATTTATGATGCTGCGCCCCCAATACTCTTCCTAGTGCCACTCAATTTATGACTCCCGCGACTCATGTACTTCCTACGGCGGTCAGATACCGATAAATTCCTGTTTTATCTAATATATGTCTCTTGGAATAATTTCTACGAACTCTGAATAGTTAACTACCTAGTGAGCTGCAACAGGCTTAATAAGTCCCACCGCGTTTGCAATTAATAAGCAGGGAGATTTATCTTTGAACAGGGCAACGCGCCATGGTGTAAGCCATCAAACATTTCCAAACACTGACCACTTGGGCTGAGGTCTAATTTATCATCCGTCAAAGTCATTAAAAAAAAACTGGGATCCAGATTCTAAGGGGTTGATTCACTCTTTTCTTGTGGAACCTCTCTGGTTTTGTTCTGAAAAATTGCTTTTTAGCGGCAAATCTTTGTAACAGCGTGGAGTATGTAATATGTGCACAGAACCCAAGTACGCCACCGAGTGTGGCATCTTTTGTCGAATGCGTGGTAGATCATCGCACCCGGGTTCGAACCTGCCATCGAACGCCCCAAAAGCCAACGAAGTGTTAAGCACTACTACCACCTATCCATACCACACCAGGTTGCTTTGTTCAGTATATATATATATATATATATATATATATATATATATATATATACATATATATATATATATATATATATATATATATATATATATATATATATATATATATATATATATATATATATATATATATATATATATATATATACATATGCTGTTCAAAACGTATCGCGACTGTTGTGTTTTTTTCAAAAATTATTCATTTATTCATGAATATCTATTTTGTCCCCTTTAAAGTAATCCCCATGAGATATTATACACTTGTGCCAACGGTTTTTCCAATCTTCGAAGCACTTCAAAAAACCATTTTTTTTAACCTTGTTCAGCTCCTCCTTCGATGCCGTCTTTATCTCGTCAAGCGTAGCGTAACGTCGTCCTTTCATGGGCCTCTTCAGTTTAGGGAACAAGAAAAAGTCACAGGGGGCCAGATCTGGGGAATACGGTGGCTGCGGCAGCATTAGTGTGTTGTTTTTGGCCAAAAACTCGCGCACAAGCAACGATGTGTGAGCAGGGGCGTTATCGTGGTGCAAAAGCCAATTTTTGTTCTTCCACAAATCCGGGCGTTTCTGGCGGATTGCTTCGCGCAAATTGCGCATAACTTGCAGGTAATATTCCTTATTGACCGTTCTACCCTGTGGCAAGAACTCATGATGCACCACGCCCCTGCAATCGAAGAAAACTGTCAGCAAAACTTTCACATTCGACCGAACTTGGCGCGCTTTTTTCGGTCTTGGTTCGTGCGGCAGCTTCCATTGAGATGATTGAGCTTTGGTTTCCACGTCATAACCATAAACCGACGATTCGTCACCAGTTATGACCCTCTGGAGCAAATTTGGGTCGTCGCGGACAGAGTCCAACATCTCATTAGCAATGTTCATGCGATGCTGTTTTTGGTCGCAATTGAGCAATTTTGGTACGAATTTCGCGGCGACCCGTCTCATGCCCAAATCATTGATAAAAATCGAATGGCACGAGCCAATCGATATGTTTAGGTCCTCAGCAACTTCTCTAACGGTGATTCGACGATTGGCCAATACCATTTTCTCCACTTCATTAATTTTTTCGTCTGTTGTTGAAGTGCTCGGGCGTCCGGCACGCTCTTCGTCGTTCACATCTTCTCGGCCTTCTGAGAACATTTTGTACCACCGATAAACGTTGCTTCGGTCCAAGGTAGCTTCTCCGTATGCCACAGTCAACATTCGGAATGCATCCGCGCACTTAATTTCGTTTTTCACACAAAATTTGATACAGGTTCTTTGATCCATTTTTTTGAATAGGTAAAAATCGAAGACGATCCAAAACACGTGCAAGCAAAGCAGCTGTCAACAATTAAGTGAACATTCAAAATGGCCGAGCTTGTCGGCATAAGTGAGAGACATGAGTAACAACCTAACGCCACAAAAAAATCGAAATTCGAATATACGTAACCCGCGAAAATTTTTCCCCCCGCGATACTTTTTGAACAAACGGTATATACATATATATATACATATATATGTATATATATATATATATATATATATATATATATATATATATATATATATATATATATATATATATATATACATATATATATATATATACATACATACATACATATATATATATATATATATATATATATACCGTTTGCGGAGGAGTGCGGACTCCTGTCACCGGCACAATTTGGCTTCCGTAAACACAAATCGGTCCTAACGGCAATCCACAGGGTTCTCAGTAGAGCTGAGCAGGTGCGCAGGTCCACCACCTCTACAAGACACCTAGTCATGGTAACCCTCTTGGATGTGAGAGACGCCTTTAACAGCCTTCCATGGAAGACCACCTTGGACGCGCTTGTTCGTAAAAATGTTCCGCCATACCTAGTTAAAGTAATATCTGGATATCTTAAGGAAAGGTCCGTTTCAAACGGCAAGGTGGTGTTCCCAATGACAGCCGGCGTGCCACAGGGGTCAATCCTGGGCCCACTGCTATGGAACCTAGCGTATGATGACGTCTTGCGGCAAACCGGTCTACCCCCGGGAATAGACATGATAGCTTACGCTGACGACTTAGCGGTTGTGGCACAGGCTAAAACGGAGGACGAACTTGAGGCTAAACACGAACAAAGCCCTGCACTCAACAGCGGAATGGATGAAGGCCGCGGGGCTGGCACTCGCCCCTGAAAAAAGTGAGATCATCCTCTTAACTGGAAAGAAGAGAGTCCGACCGCTGCACATACAGGTTGCAGGGCAAACAATCCAGTTCGTGAAAGAAGCCCGCTATCTTGGGGTGACGCTGGACACGTCCATGACGGGCTTACGTCACTTAAAAAAGGCTGTGGAAAAAGCATCTAAGACGGCAAACGCTATAGCGAGGATACTTACAAACGTACACGGACCGCGGGCTCGCACAAGAAAACTACTAATGGCAGTTGCAGAGTCTATCGCGCTCTTCGGAGCTGCCGTATGGGCCAGAACGGCTCTTAAGACAAAGAAAGCAAAACTACTCTTGCGCAAAACGCAGAGGATCGCAGCCCTTAGGGTAATACAGGGGTACAGAACGATCAGCACAAATGCGGCTCTGCTGCTTGCCGGAGACATTCCTTGGGACCTTAAGGCGTTCGAGAGACAACGGCTGTGGGACATTGGCACACCTACAGAAATCGACAAAGAACGAGAAAGAAAAGTCTCTTTAGAAGAATGGCAAGCTGAGTGGGACGCCATTCCCTCCGGGGCCCCCGGAAAGAGCCTGACCAAACTGCTGCCAAAGATACAGGCATGGATAGCAAGGCCGGGAGGGGATCTAACCTTCTACCTGACACAGATTCTCACGGGGCATGGAAACTTCCAATCATACCTCCACCGAATTGGAAAGGCCCCATCAGAAATATGTCTTTTCTGCGAAGATGCCCTGGAAGACGGTCCAGAACACACACTTCTTAAGTGCCAGGCATGGGAGGAGGCCAGAACCGGAGCGATAAGACACATTCGCGAGAAATGGTCCAGAGCGGGAATAACCCACCCTGAAGTTCAAGACCCTCCACGAAACTGTCTGAAATGTTTCGTGGAGTACATCCTGGGTTCGGCCTAAGCATGGGAACTGGGAGCGAAAATAGCACAGGAGGTGCTAAAGACAAAGCACATAAGATGCACGGAGAGGCAGAATCCTTTTGAAGCCAGCACGGCTGAAGAAAGCGCAACTTTGAATCAAACGAGTTCGCAAGGGCTGGGACAAAGTGCGCCTGACAGGTGGGGGAACCCGTGAGCGACCCCGGCCAATTGATCCGATAGGGCACTCGCCACTTCTCCTGATGGTTCATAGCACTGTTCTATGGAGACCTGGGCCATCAGAGAGTGAAGCTTAAGGGGGGAGGTGCGTTTAGTGGGTATGGGTCTCAGCGGCGTAACATCCATCCGCTGGGGTCGAGATATATATATATCGATATATATATTCTCATATATATATATATATATATATATATATATATATATATATATATATATATATATATATATATGGGAGGAACAGGCCCTCTCACACTCAAGTTGATTCATCGCTTGAGTAGAAAGAAGCCTTAACTATGCATCGGATTTTTTGCGTCAGAGGCTGTCGCTCGACATTCAAGGAAACGCAGCATCTGTAGGACACATTCACATCAGGACACATTGTCGTACTGAGCTAATCCTGGGCTAGAGAACCGGTGACCACCGTTCACGCGTACACAATTGCTCACTCCAAGGTCCAAAAGTTTTATAAATAAACTTATAATATATATATATATATATATATATATATATAATATGACGTGAATATGATCTGACAAAACGTCTATCTGAGCTGCCGCTAGCATGGTCTACTGTACTTAGATGTACTACAACCTCTATATATATATATATTGAGTCTACAAAAAAGTTTTTCAATTTTTTTTAAATGATTTTCTACGGACAAAACCGAAAAAAAACTTTTTTGTAGCCATATATATATATATATATATATATATATATATATATATATATATATATATATATATATATATATATATATATGTATATATATATATATATATATATATATATATATATATATATATGTAAGGGCCTCACTGGGTTGCTAGAAGGATAACACGAATATTGACCTACACCACGACTGTAGGCTTTATTCTCGTCCGACAACTCTACTGCGCCGGTACAGCGCCGTATCTCCGGCCTGACTCACACACGACGATCCTTCCTCGACGGAGTCTCACCAACGTCTCTCTGATCACTGATTGCAATGTCGTCAGTTCTACCGGCACTAAACTTCGGCGTTACTCTACATCTACCTACATCTCCGCTTACAATAAAAATCTACAGCCTTACATATATATGTATATGTATGACTACAAAAAACGTTTTCGGTTTTGTCCGTAGAGAATCATTAAACAAATCGAAAAACTTTTTGGTAGACCTAATTGTTGTAGTACATCTAAGTACAGTAGACCATGCTAGCGGCAGCTCAGATAGACGTTTTGTCAGATCATATTCACGCCTGCAATGGTCTAGAACCCTGATTTCCACAGACGCGTCCTCTTCCGGGGAGTTCGAGGGGAAGTGGGAGCGCGCCACGAGCGGCTCACGTGCCTGCCCAAAGTTGATGGCTTTATTGGCCTGCTGACCCTGAATCGCCAATATGTGGTCAGAGTAGGTGAGCTCCTGGATAAGGCTGGACAGGTAGCATTCGTTTCTACGCGCGACCAACTCACGAACATCTCGTTCGGATCTCTCTCTTTTTTCTCAAAATGCGTGGTCATTCTTGCTCGATTCGATCAACGTGCCTGCTTGTCTATTGTATTATATATAAGGCTGAGAGCGCACCAGCAGGCCTAAACTCAGAGCAAAACACGCAAGTGCTTGACTACAGGCACCCTGCGCTTGGCGCTGCCACATTACTAGACGACTCGAGCACAAGGTGCCGGCTTGCGTATAGAAGCATGCCTCGTTCTTTATGCCAATACGGCCGGCCCACCCAGTGTGCTTGCATGCACTCGAAGTGAAGGGAGCCGCCGCCCACAGACATACCGCCATTAATGATATGTTAGTCTATGGCCATTACATAGTCAGGTACGGAACGACCGTAGCTGGCCAATGAAATGCTACGTAGGCCCGAGTAGCCTGGGGGGTGGGGAGGAATACGTGTTAAGTAGGTTTGGGAGTCCAATACTAGTTGCTGACACCTGCCAGCGACGCATGTGCATTATGCATGTGTATTAAAGGGGACGCAAGCCAAGTCCCCTCAGCAGCCGAAGGGAACAAGATGAGTGTTTATGCAGAACTAGTCGAATCACACAACCTTAGGTGTCCAGTGGTCATAGAAACTCACTTATACACTCTAAGTAAAGTTTTCGGGGTGACCCTCAGCCAAGATTTAACGTCCACGGAACTGTTTTTCACATTGCTTCATAGACGGACCCCTTTAAATACAAATCGGTGCAACGGTGGGGCTCGAACCCGCGCACCTATGTGTCTCCTCCGGTTGCGAGGCGCAGACTTAAGCCACCATGTCACCGGGCTCGACGCTTAGACACTCTAGGCTAATTGACTGAACATTATGGACGAATCGAGGCTGAGAAGGGCTGAAGACCAGAGCAGGGAAAAAGGCCGCCCTATTCCTTCGACAGAGGCTCCCTGTCGATGTGCAGCGGAACAACGCAATGTTTGTGTTGTGCTCGCTGGCTACCTAGACTGGACCATGCTTAATTGAGGTTCAATATGAACAGGTTCGACGGAACACGAATGTTATGTCCAAAGGAGCAACTCACGTGACAGACATGTATCAATGGCTCCGCGATGCTATTGCGGCGTCTCTACTCTTGTGCAATGTGCAGTTTAATATGCTACAGCGCTTTCGTTGTGTATGTTGTGTGAGACTATCATCGTCTTAAGTGCGGCATTTTCTTTTTAGTCACCTTTTCTGTTTATTGTGTTAATTTGTCTTACCGACAACGAAAGTGTTGAAAACTGCAGTTCCGTTTAGTAAATCACGCTCGAAAATTAAAACTTGAAATCCTACTTCAGTATAAGTAACATGTGTATGGTATTTGTCTTTCTAAATACACGTGCATGCAAAATGCATGCATAATAGGTTTCGGCTAAGCTTGTTGCAGCGCTTGCTTTTTTCTGCTGCCATTTGCACAACACACAGAGCCCCCGAGAATGGCCGCTCTATGTGTAGAAAATCTGAGAAAACGAAGTAGTTCTCGCGCTACAGTAAATGCGGCTCAGGACTGCCGCAAATTTTTCGCTGGTTGGGTTAGACTTGCGGCAAGAGATACGAGCGGCAAGCGCGACCGTTATATCTATCGTATCGTTCGTCGTTCTCTGGCTGCCGTGTGTGTACAGAAGCCGTTGAGCTGCTGAGAGCGCTTTCACTCGGACGGGGGGCACGATTGACGCTCAATCAATCGTGCCGCCGTCGAAGGGAGTTGACGACGTTTGATTTTACGTTGA
>QVRM01006369.1:77500-106052 GCA_003439945.1 Dermanyssus gallinae
TGGCAGCGTTGTCACTTTTTTAGAGGAGCACTGGTCGTCAGTTTTCGTCGCGGAACCGGCTTCAGCGGACGACGACCGTTCAACTTAATTCAGGGTCACTTTGCAGAAAAGAGTCGCTGTCGGGAAACCTACCAAGACAGTAGATTGTTTACGACATTGGTGGGTGCAATGCGTTTTGAGGGCAGAGAGGGGATCTGCCCTTAAACAATTATCTATAATGCACTAAACACAACTCTTTATTCGTTCGCCGCAATTGTTTGTTTAAATGGACTGCGGGTCAATTAGCTCTCTAAGGCTACGCGCGATTGCAAACTATTATCGCATGCTGATGATCTCACAACGCTGACGCAAACGTCTAATATACCTAGTGCGAATCTTTTTCAGTAGGGCCATCTCACAGGCTAATCTCGACGACCATACTGCCGAACAAAAAAGGATACTTCCGTGATTTGACTGTAATTGCGGCGTAAAGTTTGACATTGGACTTAAACCCTCTAACAATGAAAACCCAACTATAGGTCAAGTAACCCACGATTGTTGAATACAATTCACTAAATGTGGTGGCACGAATCGTGCTTGGTTTTAAAGTTTGTCAAGAGTATAATTAGTATAATGCCTAGAATAAAATTCGATACACGGACTTCCTATGACCATTATTGCTGAACTTTGACTGAGTGCCATTTCCAAACAGCTAGAAAAATTCGTGCGAGTTTCGGCCTACGTTAAATCACCCGAAGCACCCAACGAGCAATTTTTAGCCGAGCGCAAAGCGCGGTTACGTTGTACAATGTTCGGCAGTCAATTGGCATCCAGATTCGATATCTTTTAATTCGCATTTATGGATGTTGGTTAAGGTGAAGCCAGCTTTCCTAAAGCGAGTACTTGGTCTTCCGTCAAGTTCGTACGACAGATTAGTATACACATGTAGTGTCCACCACCGCATGGCTGGGCGGCGACCGTTACGAGTTCGCCATTGCCTCGCTCAAACAACACACGTGTTCTGCCTGGCTCGAACCAACGTCTACTGATTCATTTATTCTCGTGCCTTCTTAAATACTCAGAGATTGCCCGCGCATTTAGTGACTCCCCGTGTCTTTGCTAGTAGGGTGGCGGCATCTTCTATTTGGCGCCCTGTATTTAGTTTGCTTCAGCATTGCCGCCAACAGACGATACATATGCCCGCGCTGCTTAACGGACGCTGCTATCCTACGTTATACATGCTCGCGGGTTTAGTATACATTATCTATGAATTCGTACGCCGCTTCATTTACCGCAAACAGCCGCCCTGGAAACGTTCCGGCACGAATAGTTCGGCAGATAATTTTATCTGTCACTACCTATTACTAACTGAACCTAGAAGAAATCTCTCTGTTGATGTATCGAAAAAATTCATTTATTTATTCGTTATGAATGATTTTATGATACCACACATCTTAGTGCTTGATAAGTGTATACACTCTGTATGCTCGTGTATAGTAGTGCTATTCGAAAAAAAGCAACTGACGTGGCCCAGGGTGACGAACTTAGTTTCCTAATGTTTTCGGTTTTGCTTGGAGACATGCGGCTCAACGGTTACCAAAAAAGCTAGTGGGGGGCTTTGTCGTGGAAAAATGTTTAAACATATGCGAATGGCATTGTTATTTTCGGGAAAAATCTTAACTAGGTTAGGCAAACAATAGTGATGGTGTGTTTTTTTTAGCAGCCCGCATAGGTTATCTCTGGATGCGGCGGTGGCTTAACTAAGACTCAACGTGGCGCATCAATCTCGAATTGCGGGATACAACTCATGTAGACGAAACCGCGGAGTTGGAAGCTAGACAAACTAGATAGTTAAGCTTTTTTCTTTAAAACAGTCCTAAGACTATTTTGAATACCAGCAGGAGTAGAAACGTTAGGGTTTGGAGAGCGAATGTCCTTGGTGGGGCAAGCAGAACAGAGATATTTGAAACATCTACAAGACGCATCGTTCTTTCTAAATATTGTTGTTGTTGTTATCCAGCCAGGGTGTTCATAAACAAATAATATATAATCCTAAATAAAAAAAGAGGGCCCTAATAAAAAAGTTTGTTTTCGGTCACTGACTTTGGACGTCCCTCACAGGGTTCGTTCCTGAGATCCCCAAAGTGTTTACAACGTAACTTTGAGATTAGCAATACACAATCACCTTAGGCGGAGTTTTATGTCATCCCTTTAGCGCGAGAAGTTGTACAAAATATTTGTTAACGCGAATTTTGGCTTCGACTTGCTGTAACAACCGTCATTTCCTTTTCAGAACTTCTCATTAACGGTCCAATTTAAAATGCTGCACTTGATACCAGAAATTATATAGTGACTATTTACCGTGGGGTTGAGTCATCTTGCCGGCGGCGGCTCAGGCTTTCTAAAAAAAATATATATATATACTCAGTAATTCGCCAGGTGCAAGAAAGTCTTTTATCCTATCTTAAAATTACCAAGAGAACTTTGATGAGTGTCTCGCCCGTTCCATTAACCACCGTGGAGGAGGTTACGATTGGACACTCCAACATGTTAGCCCGGTATACTCATTGCGCGTGGGCAAGTCGACCCGAAGTTTAAAGTGCCTTTTGCCAGTGTCAGGCCGTTGGGACAGCAAGCTTTCTTTCCAAAACAACATGGGTGAAGCACCCGCTTTAGATTCACGTAAGCATTGCGATATATATATATATATATATATATATATATATATATATATATATATATATATATATATTTATATATAGACCTCTTTTAGTATTTATTAACGTTTAATTTGGCAGCGTTTACCAGTGAGGGGCAAAAATCGGTAATTTCTTCGTTCTCTATTTTACAGGCCGATGCTGGAGACGGCATTAATTATGATCCCAACATCGAAGCGGAGCTCGACGATTCTTACACTCAAGGCAACTGCAGGGTTCAGGCTGCTACCGGAAGCCCAGCAGCACGTGCTCCTCCAATCGGTGCGGAATCTGTTTCTCCAGTTTCCGTTTAAAATTGGCCCTTTTTCCGTTGAGGTCCTCGATGGACTGCGCGAAGGTATTCTGTTTTGCTTTTCCCTTTTCCTGCTGGTGCTATAATGTTGTGGGCAGTAGTCTTATTATCCTTCTTCACATATATATATATATATATATATATATATATATATATATATATTACTGGAGAGAGCTCTTCTCAAAAGTTCCCTTTATGACCAGATTTTTGTGTTTACTGCACTTCCTAGTTTAGGACTTTTTTCCCCACGCAGACCTAAAACACAACGAGGCCGCTGGTATCCTGTTCGACGCAGACGCGGTGCACCTCAGGGCATTTTGGGCTTTATCTTGGAGTAAAAAAGCTGAATAACTTACTTAGTTGTTCAACAGATGCGTGATAGTTGAACGACTGCGCCTTAGCACAGCACCCCATTACGCACAAATGCAGAATATTTGCAAGGCTAGTAATGTCTACATCTGACGGAGACTTTAAAGAATCCCCTTACTTTGACACTACTTCTGAAGAGATCAGGATTACTAATAGTTTCAAAGAAATACCAAGTATTACCTAGGCTGGAAGAGTGGGGAGAATTTCGGATTTAGCGGGTTTGGGGGAGCTTCACACTAGTCACGCAAGCTGCTAGTGACGCATGTGCATTCTGCATTCCCGAAACCTTCCAGGCAAAAAAATATTTACTAATAGTTGGTACTGGCCAACGAAAATGGTAGATTACTCCTTTGTTCAGCGTATGGACATCCAAGGAGGCATTGCCGCAGTTGCCACCTAGGATGTTGAGCAAACCGTTTTAAAACTTAGTCAGCTCTAGCTTGATAGGGTCATACGCGCCGAGTGGTAACCATACGGCGTCATAGATATATAAATATATCTATCAGGTGATTTCAACGATTATGCCGATGTTGAGAGATATCATCGCGCAAACAGTGGCTAAGACCATTCAGGAAGTTATCCCGAGCATTCTGGGAGGGCTGATGGGCGCCCCGTCAGCCACCTCGCCTTTACTGCAACCCACGACCAATGATGCTGATAGCGCCAGACCTACACGTCAGGACAGAAGCGCAGATCGTGCAACGACATCGTCCTCATGCTTCAAGTCGACCTGACATCTGAAGGCAACGGTGAACAGGCCCCTTGCGTACAAGAACCGGCAGAACCAGCAAAATCCAGTAGTGAGTGCGCGTATTTAGATAGTAATGTGGAACTGCGAGGGGACGACGCATACAGAGGGGTAGACGTTCTGTTAGACCATTGGTAGGAGAACTGAACGTAAAAATAGTAGCAGAAAATCTGATTGCAGTAGCTTCACCTAAACTAGAAATAATGGCCACATATGTGCAACCGGCGGGGACGGAGTCAACGGAAACGATGATTGAGCGCCTCTTGCTGGGTATAGAAGCGTTACCGAGAAAGGCTTCAATAATTATAGGAGGGGACTTGATTGCGAGATTAGGCAGAATTGAATCGGAAAGAACGGTAGCCTTGCTGGACGTACTGGATGAAATCGGATGCTGGGTAGTTCACAGCGCGAATGTGTTTACATATGAATGCCACTCTGGTTCGTCAGTCATTGACTTATTTGCAACAGATATGTATAGAAGGGACATAACGTTTGCAGGGGAAAACAGTCCGTTACAGGAAGGAGCGGGACTTAGAAACCATATACCAATGGGCATCTCGGTGAAAATTAAGCGGACTGTTCAAGAGCGGGAAAAGGGGGAAAGCTCAGGAAGAAGGCTTAACGGTAATACTCTATTACAGGGGCTTAACAAAATATTTCCGGTGCCAGAGGCGATACACATAGATTGCTACGAACGCAGCCTGGTAGGGTTATTAAATTCTGCGATACTACCGGTGCAGAAGAGAGGTGGAAGACCTTGGTTTAATGAGCGGTGTAGGATGGCCAAGCAGGTCAATAGGTTGACGCGAGAATACTTAAAAATCGTTCCGGTTATGCGGCCGTTGGCCTCGTTGGTTAAACGGTTGGTTAAGACATCGTATAAGGAAGAAAAGCAAAGGTACTGGAAAAAGAAAGAGTGGGCAGCAATAAGGGAAGCTGAACTACAGCCATATACATGCCTGAGGCGAAAGGGGAGGAGGCAATGTTCAGTAGAGACGGGCAGGCTAATCGAACATTTTAGGAGGATTTTGGCCGGGTCGGATACAACACCGAAAACGGTGCTAGAATATGAAGGCCCCTAGAATCGAACGACAGAGAAAGCTAGGGTTTGGATAATGAGGGCAATCACTCTTAGGGAAGTAATGGAAACAATCGACAGAGCACCACGGGGAAAAACGCACGGAAATTATTTGATAAGGAATGAACACATGAAAGATACATTAGTTCTCGCGCCATACTGGCAAGCTCTATTCAATGAATGCTTAAACACTGGGGAAATTCCACATGCCTGGAGGGAAGCGACCCTAATTGTCATTTCCAAAGGAAAGGGTATAGAAACGGAACCAGAGACTTAGAGGAGAATACCAATAAAGAGCTGCCCATACAAGATATTTGCAGGAATAATAGCTAGGAGATTGAAGTCTTTCTTAGAGGAAAGGGGGTTAATACCAGAGGAACAGCATGAATTTAGGAAAAGAAGGTCAAGTTACTCAGAAATTGAAGGGCTGCTCGGAGCAATCTGGGATACTCTGTCCAGGCCGAAGAATTGTCTATATGCTGTGTTTGTAGATTTGAAAACGGCGTTTGACATAGCGCCGAGGGATAAGATAGTTGAAAAGCTAGCTAAAATGGGAGTGCCGGGAGCAATGCTGGGGTTGCTCATCAGCATCTTGAAACAAAACACGGTGCTGATTGACAACGGGGTTGGCATTGCGGGGAGGTAATTCAAACCACAGGTGTCGCGCAGGGCGATGGACTGAGTTCACTACTGTTTTCCGTTCTTCTGGGTGGGCTCCCCGAACGGATAAGGACGGGCTGGACTTGAGAGTGGGTCAAGATTTTACTGTACGCAAATGATGTAGTAATCTTTAGTTGCAGTCTTTTCAGAGTGAAACAAGCAATGGATCGGCTAGTTTCATTCATGAATGAAATGGGCTTAAAGGTTAATTGGGAAAAGACAGTAGCCATGCAATTCCGAAGGGGCGGCCGTCTGGCCAGGGATGACGTACTTCAAATCAGGGGTGAAGAATTAAAATGTGTAAATAT
This sequence comes from Dermanyssus gallinae, assembly GCA_003439945.1. NCBI lineage: Eukaryota > Metazoa > Arthropoda > Arachnida > Mesostigmata > Dermanyssidae > Dermanyssus > Dermanyssus gallinae. The sequence continues at coordinate 83,652 of QVRM01006369.1, forward strand.
ATTCACATACCTAGGGCTCACCTTAACAACAAGGGGCAGTAGTTTTCGATCACATATTCAGGAGAGGGTTGGGAAGGCCACTATTGCAGCCGCTGCAAATCAATGCCCACATAAGCTTTCAATCGATGCAGCAGTAGCTCTTTTTAAGATACAAATAGCCCCCATCGCCACATATGGAATTTTACTAATATTGGATAAGGTGGGAGTACCGAATTGCGTTTAATCGATGGGGTAAGGTTTTTCTTTCTAATCAGGGTTTTTGCGCTTTCAAATACATGCAGAAATAGGGTAGTCCACGTGTTGGAAGGTGGCCCACTGTTGACAGAGGAGCTACAAAAACGATGGAATCTGAAGAAAACGTGCGTCTTTGACGTTTATATGCGAAATTGGCGAACCAAAATTAGCGAGGTAGACATAGGAATGTATGGGACAGCAGCAATGAGAAGCACTGGGTGGAGGGCTAGCGGGGTGAAAGATCGCCATTTAACAACGGCCTTTGCAGCCCATGGATTTCATTACGTTATATGCAATGTGGAGGGCTTCCATGAACCACAAGCGGTTTGTCTAGCGGTTCGGTCCATAGCAGAACTGGCAAAACGCTAGATCGATTGTCGTGTGGAAAACTGTGATGTACAATAACATAAAGACACTTACCCAGCCCGGGTGTTAATAAATAAAGAAATAAGTAATGTGCGCCAACAGTTACATTGCGCGCACAAGTCGGGAAGCTGGCGCAAGCGCACGTCTTGCTAAAAGTCGCAAATTGTCGAAATACAGGGAGCTCTCGCCGCAGTACGTAATTCAGCCGATCGCCGTGGAAACGCTAGGGCCAATGGATGAGGCGACCGTCAAGTTCCTCAAGGAGCTTGGAAAGAGGGTAACTGCTGTGACAAGGGATGCGCGAGCCGGGGAGTACCTGGTGCAGCGTATCTCCATAGAAGTTCAACGTGGTATCGCAGTGGCGGTAGTGGGGTCGCTTCCATCGCCGGGGGAAGGACTGCCAGAAATGCCGTAGCAGTAACAACTATTATTTGACTATTAGCATATGAAACATTAAATGAACTTATTGCACTCTGGTTGAGTGTGAAAAAGTTCAAATAAGTAATATATATATATATACAATATATATACGTGCCTTTCTACGTTTACCGTCCCCAAACTCCTCTGACTGTTCTAACTAGCTAGTTGAAGATATTGAAGAATATTCGGGTGTGACGCGACGGATGTATAAAGTCAATAATTCTAGATACAAAATATTCGAATGTCCGACAATGCTTGATATTGTCTGAAGCATGGCGTGCGAACGTCACACGAACGTGTGACCGCATCGAGTCCATGTGCCCGTCCTTATCGTGTATCTCTGCTGTTTTCAGGCATCTATGGGTGGGTTACGGTCGTGTTCAAACTCGAGCGCGATTTCCGATTGAACTCGATCGCCACGCTCGACATTGGCGGCGCTTCGATGCAGGTCGCGTTTCAGCCGGTGGCTGCGTCGACGTTCGAGCAGGCGGACCACATTCACGTGGTTGCGTTGCCAGCGGCCGCCAACGAGAGTCTGTACGTTCACTCGTACCTCGGCGCAGGGCAAATGTTCGGCCGTACCGAGGTGCTGAAGCGGAGTCGCGTCGGCGACGCTGACGCCGACGGCCGCACCATCGTCGAGAGTCCCTGTATACACCCGGACGTCGAAACGACGGGCAGCCTCGTCTGGTCCTACCGCGGTCACAGTTACATCGTGAGGCCCGACCGCCAGGGACGGTTCAGCTTCGACGACTGCTACCCGCTAGCGCGGAGCTACGTCGACGAGATGCGTATCTTCGCGCCAGTAGAACTCCTCGAAAAGGAGCTGTTTGTGATGTCACTCTACCACAGCCATGCGATCGAGGCCGGCCTCACGACACAGGGCGTCCGCAGCTACCGGAACCGCTACCTCTCGGAGTACCGACTGAGAGCCGAATATGGTGTGTGCTATTTTATGTAGTAGTATCATGTGGCGCGTATGGCGCTTATCAGTGCAGGTGGCTCGGTCCAGTAACAGTTGTTGCATGTTGGCAGCAGCAAGACGAAGAACAAGCATACCTGTTCGAACTACTGTGTTCAACGATATTTCGTACTAATATTGCCCAATACGGCATGCCCGTGTATGCAATCACACGAAATGTAAACTTTCACATGTGTAATGTGAGTGTTTTATGTAAACTTAACATATTCCGCTTTTCTGTTGATTTTTGTTGTTGTTGTTGTTGTTGTTATTGTTGTTGTTGTTGTTGTTGTCGCTATTGCTGTTGTTGTTGTGCAGAGTGCAGGAACCGGTCGAAGGCCTTAAAAGAAAATGAATTCCTTTGCGCCGATCTAACGTACATATACTCACTGCTTCACGATGGTTTACAACTTGCTGACTCCACCGCGTTCACGGTAAACGTTATATGTCTAGCATTTATTGCTTGTTATTTGTATAGTTTGTCTACCTATGCACACATGGCAGAAGGCATCATCATCATTATCACCATCATCAATTACAATTACAGTCGATCTAAAGATCGATATATATATATATATATATATATATATATATATATATATATTGTCTCATTACAGTCTTTGAAAGCAAGATCATCAATGAGCAGGTCAATTCGAATACGTACGCCATATAATATTGACAATGCTTCGCACTAGCCTGTGGCCAGATGAAGTTGCAACACAAACGAGAAACTACAATTGAGAGCAAATAAACGTCATATCATATCAATGCCGTTACTGATCCTTTCTTGTAGGTGGCCGTCAAGCTGCGCGGGACAGAAGTGAGCTGGGCTCTCGGAGCTGCTCTGGCTGAGATTTATCTGTGATATCTGCCGATGTCTGTTGCCGCTGCAAACGTGGATGAATGGCGCCTGTTTAGAGCAGCGTTCGTAACACAGCGCCGACTTACGCCGTCGTAAGCCTCTTCAGAGTTGCGCATACGCTGCATCAGTGGGAGTTGTGGCAAGGGGAACCGGTTACCTGCAGTGTGCGCTGTAGGCTTTGCCCAAACGAGGCAGTGTAATTATTATCTAGTACTTTGGTTGAGCACGGTTGCATGCAGAGCAGCGAATTTCCTATCATATCGTGTGCTGTGATGATGTGAAATGACACAGTGGCCCAACACTTCTATTGCTAACCATCCGAAAGGTTAGTGAGAGGTTGACGTGTCTCTTCATACTGTCTCAGCAACTTGTACTACTGTTTAGCAAACCTTGCGCAAACACCACGAAAGCGTCGCGATACATTCAGGGCATGACGCGACACAGTTCTCATGGTGAGAATTGGAACCAAATGACCACCCGTGATGAATGACCACGCGTCTATGCAGAGAAATCTTAAAGCTTTAAGGGGGATGGGTTACTGAAGTCGACCAATAGTCCACAGGCTTCTGGGTGTGTGCAAATCAAACTTGGTGTGAGGAAAACATTTCTCACTCCGACAGACGAAAACGTACCAGCGTGTTTCCCTTACTTATTATGTTGCGTCGTTTATACCTTGCATCTATATGTGTATAAATATAAATATGTGTATATATGTATCATGAAAATAAGCTGTTTTCCGATGTGCACGGTTCGGGCAGACATCTCGGTGTCGGATAGATAGCGATTCCGAGGTCAGAATTTGAATAGTCGACTGTACTGGGCGTTTTTGTGGCGAAGCTGCGTCGTACGATCGGTGACATAACAACTTTTGTAGTGTTCTTGTTAATTTAAAAATGGACACTTTGTCACTGGCTTGCCTGATAAAATATCAGATCACTGTGTTAACAATTCTAAGTTGCTGTTTTGCGTCTAAACGTTTACGTTAAAATGACCGAGAAACAATGAATAAAATAAATTCGCATATATCACGACCAGGGTTGTTCTGAGCTGTAATTAACACGTTCACTTACACAAAATTGTAAAACGAGTTCACGACCTATTTGAACGTTGTCGTTGCAGAAAATGTGTGATTGCCCGGGTCGATGAACAATGATATATATATATATATATATTTATATATGTGTTAGATCTGATCGGTAATATGGTACATCAGACATCTACTGACACTTGCCTTGTAGGTGTGTCAATAAATACATTACATTGCAATCTACAAGAAAGCTTTGAACCGTAGTATTATCAAGATAATAGTCTTCATAATAAGATTTTTTTGGTTGGTTAATAAAAAATACTTTCATATGTCAGTTGGAAAGTGAAATATGACTGATGCAGGCGTGTAGAAGCCTAGTTTGCGTTTCATGAGCCTATCTCTGACGTTAGGCAGCGAGTTCTACAACAATTGTTTTGTTGTAAAGGTCCGTCGTTGTAGTCGTTCAGTTGCGTAGTAGGAGATTTGTACAAACGTGGACTCTAGACGTAATCTAACCCATTTGTGTTTCTTTAAAAACACTGCACACAAAACCAAATACTTCTTTTTTTCGTCTCTACCACAACGCAAATGCCGACGCAATAAGTGAGCACGAATGAACTTCACAGCTATATTAACCACGTACTGAATAAAACGACTATATATATATATATATATATATATATATATATATATATATATATATATATATATAGATATATACATATATATATATATATATATATTTTTTTTTTTTTTGGAGGAGGGTGAATGCATTTACGCACGCTTTGAGTACGGAGTATTTCCGCTCTCGAGAGCAGTGTGGGGCTCGACCCTGGCGGTTGGATGTTGGTCCACCAAGACCACTACCCACTAAACACACCTCCCCCCTTAAGCTTCACTCTCTAATGGCCCAGATATCCATAGAACAGTACTATGGGCCATTAGGAGAAGTGGCGAGCGCCTAACGGATCATTTGGCCGAGGTCACTCACGGGTTCCCCCACCAGTCCGACGTGCTTGTCCCAACACCTGCGAACCCGTTTGATTACAAGCCACGTCATCTGTTGATGTCGTAAGCGCTATCCGTTCTCTTCTGTACCTGCCAAGCTCCGCTTTCTTTTTCATCACCGCAGTTGCCATTTCCTCGCCCAGCCTCCATGCCGATGCTGTGCTGCATATGTACTCTACAAACGTTCTCATGTTACTTTTCGGCGGGTCTGGTATCCCGACTCCTTGTTTTCCTGCTTCTTTGGCCCATCTCAATCGTAGCAGCGCTATGGCGGTTGTCCTTGCCTGCTCTAGTCCCTTGCATTTTAAGAGGGTATGCTCGGGGTCATCGTCGATGCCGTCTTCACAGTGCACGCAGGTTACCGAGGGAGCTTTGCCTATACGAAATAGATAACTTTGAAAATCACCGTGGCCAGTGAGACACTGCGTGAGGAAAAAGTTCATTTCTCCCGCCGGGCGGTCAATCCACTTCTTTATGTCCGGGATGAGCAGGCGAAGTGAATAACCCGATGAGCCTGCGGGAATGGCATCCCATTCTTCTTGCCACAATCTTATCGTCTTTTCCCTTTCAGCTTCTTTGTTAGATTCAGACCCTCGTTCCCATATACTTTTCCTTTCATTCACTACCAAGTCCCAAGGTGGGGAGCCAGCCAGTACTAGAGCTGCGTTCGTGCTAACCGTGCGGTAGGCCTGGAGGATCCTAAGCGCCGCTGTTCTCTGCGTTCTTCTTAGGGCTGTTTTTGCCGTTCTCGTTTTCAAGGTGTTCTGCAGCCAGACTGGCGCCGCGAAAAGTGCAATGGACTCGGTAACCGACATTAGTAGTCGTCGCCGGCACTCCCGCGGGCCGTGTAAGTTTGGCAGAATCTTGCCTATCGCGTTAGCCGCTTTAGCCGCCTTGCCCGTACACTTTCTGATGTGATTTGTCCCCCTGAGACCCTTGTCTAGTAGGACGCCAAGATATTTGGCCTCTGTTACCTGCTTGATTTCCTGGCCCGCCACCATCAGTTTCATGCTGTCTACTCTCTTCCTGCCTGTCAGAACGATGGCCTCGCTCTTTTCCGGGGCAAGTTGTAGCCCAGCGCTATCCATCCATCTCTTTGTGGACCAGAGAGCCATGTTTGTTTTTAATTCTAGTTCTTCCTCTGTTTTTGCTTGAGAAATTATGGCTAAGTCATCCGCATAAGCAATCATTTCTACTCCCTCTGGGAGATCTTGTCTCAGGACGTCGTCATATGTTATGTTCCAGAGCAGGGGTCCCAGGATTGACCCTTGAGGAACTCCTGCAGTCATGTCTATCTCCACTGTGCCGTTAAAAACTTTTCTGTCCTCTAAGTATCCTGAAACGGCCCTTACGAGAAATGAAGGGACCGCTTTTCTCACTAGGGTGTCTAAAATTCCTTTCCACGGCAGACTGTTAAACGCGTTCCTGACGTCGAGAAGGACTGCCACAAGGAGCTTTCGTTTATATATAGGTTCGCCGTGAAGCAAGTCAGCTTTGGCTGTTATTCGTTGTATTGCTGTAAGAACTGATCTTTTCTTGCGAAATCCATATTGATTGGACGACAGGAGACCAGACTGTTCCGCAAACGTCCTAAGTCTATCTTCTAAAATTGCCTCATACCCTTTTGCTAGGGTGTTCAGGAGACATACGGGTCTGTACCCTCCGTTACTTTTGGGAATCAAGACCACTTCCGCCCTTTTCCAGTCTCTAGGCATTTCCCCACTTGCCATCGCCTTGGTAAAAACTGCCGCTACCACCTCCGGGTGTTCCCTGAAGAGCATCTTTACCGCTATAGGCGGAATGCCGTCGGGTCCTGGAGATCTCCCTGGCTTGAGCCTCTCCGCTGCCATCAATACCTCTGCGCGTGTGATAGGCGGGAACTCCTCTTCTTCTGAAGTTGTCCCTCTTCTTGCGTATGCTTCCCTATTAAAATGTCCATGATGTGGAAATAGATTGTTTAAAATGTGTACGACCTCTGTGTCTGGCAGTGTGACTTTTGGGGCCTGCACGCCTCTCCCTCTAATCATTTTGTAGGGTTTTCCCCAAGGCTTGTCATTTATGTCCTTAATCATTTGTCGCCAGTAGAGCTTTTTGCTTTCCGCTATTTCGTTTTTTAAAAGCGCTCTGAGTCTTCTATAATTTTCCAAGGCGAGGGTCTCGGCCTCCCGGGTCCTGTGGCGTTTTTTGAGCTTCCTTTTGGCTCTGTTACAATCCGCCCGTTTCTGCGCTATGACGCTGTTCCACCAGTGTTTTGGCTGGCATGTAGCCCTTCTTGGGTGAGGGGGCTTAGTAGCTCTACTGCAGGCCCTTTTGAGGGCGTCATGCAGTTCTTCTGGAGTGTGGGGAGAAGTTGTAAGGATTGCCTTTTTGAGTTCGCTCTTAAAGACTTCTTCGTCCTTGATCCTGTAGTACATCTTACTTCTTATAGGCAACGCTTTTTGCTGCAGTTCTAGCGTAAACTCAATACAGTAGTGATCGCTGAGGTTTTCTTCTTCAGTGAGCACTGTCCAATCTTTTATTTTATTGGCTATTGTGTCGTTGCATAATGTTAGGTCGACCGTTGACTGATATCCAGCTCTGTGAAAGGTCGGGTCTTTGCCGTCGTTCTGAATATACAGGTCCAGGCTGGCAGCCCATTCCATCAAAATTCTTCCTCTCTTGTTGGTACGCCGCGACCCCCATGTTTCCGACGCCGCGTTGAAGTCTCCTGTAACGACTACGCCCTTGCCATTTGTGGCTTCAGTTATTGATATTCCTATTTCACTGAGAAGGTCCTCGAGTTCGTCCAGGCTGCCGTTGGGGCTGCTGTAACAAGAGTACAGCCTCCATCCTTCTAGCAATTCTACCCATACAAACCCGGGCCCGCTTCCGTGTTTTGTGATTTGCGCGGAACCGGTATTTATAATTGCTGCACTCTTGGTTCGATCTGAAAACCATTCCTGTTTGTTTGTTGCCATCGCTTGATTTGGTTCGCTCACCGCCACTAGCTTGGCTCTTCTCCTTGTGGCTATCTCTTCGACCATGTCATGTGCGTATTTACTTCTGTTGCAGTTTACTTGAATTATTTTAATCATGTTCATTGCTGTTGTGTAGAAGTTGTTCCTTGGTTCTCTGGTTGTTGGAAACGGGCCGCCCCTCTAGAGCCTTTTTGTGCCCAGCCATCTGATGTACGCTTGTCTCGCTGAGCCTCCTTCCTCTGTTCCCTAGCCGCTTTCTTCTCTTCCTTTTCTTTTTGCTCGGCCTGTAATTCCCTGGCCTTGGCTTCCCTCTCTTCTGCCGCCGCCCTCGCGGCTTGTTTCCTTTCGTTAAGTAGTTTCGCGTACTGCGGGCAAGCCATTGTTCTCGGTTTATGATCTTTCTCGTTGCACATGTAGCACGAGATATCAGTTTCCTTGCATTCCCTGGCTATGTGTCCCTCTTTCCCGCATCTATAACATCTCTTAGCAGTTTCCCCCTCACTTTGGCAGTCTCTCGCTATATGGCCGATATGATTGCATCTATAGCATGTTGGGATTTGGAACCATTCTTCAACCCTGCATAGGCGCCCTGATATGGTGATGCCTTTTTTGGCCACAAGCTTCTTAGCGTCCCGACTGGGTAAGGTTACTAAGCATTGCCATGTTCCTCTCTTGTTGCTTTTTGGTGTTTCCGCTTGTATCTTCGTAGTTTCATGCAGGTCCAACGAATTGCGCAGGACCTTCGATATCTCGTCTAGAGTGAGGAAAGGGTTAACGTCCCTTAGCACAACGGTTTGAGTGGGACCCGTCGCTTCCCTAATGTCGACCTCCATGCCTGTTCCCTGTCGCAGGGCGTTTGCGAAGGACATGCCGCCTCCGGTTCCCTTTTCCGTGATTCGGAGGATTAAGTCACCATCTTTATTTTTCTTGACCGGTCCGATCTTAACCGTGGCATCATTTTGCTTGATATGAGGAGCAATGTCTCTAATCATGTCATCCACGGACTTGCCCTCTTTTGCTTTTATCCTTATGGAACTTTGACACCCGGTCGTTCGTTCTTTGCTTCTCATTGGCAAATCCGGGCTCCTTCCGTCTACCATGAGTTCAGCTTTTCCTCCTGTTTTTCTGCAGCAGACTTCCGTTGCTCTCCTGATTGACTGTCCTTGCCAGTCTGGAGAGATGTATAGTCCGACAGTGCTGTTGGTATTTGCCGAATGACTTTTTTCTAGGACCTTGTTGAGGCTTGACAGGAACTGTTCTGGAGTATTTTCTGTGCTTCCAACACCGATCACGAGTAACCTTGTGTTGCTACTGGCTGAGGCAGCAGTGGGTTCCTCTGCGTCTGCCGAGCTTACGTCAACTAGTTCCAATTGCTCACTACTGCGCAGAACTGCCACCCCACCAATCGGAAGCCGAGTCACGGAGCCGACCAGTGGAAACTGGCTACTCATCTTCTTAAGTACGTTCAGGTCCTTCTCTGAATTTTTGTTTATGAGCATAGCTCTTGATTCCCTGTCGGCTGTTATGCTGTCTTGTATGATGCGAGTGGCCTTGAAGGTTAGTTCCGGCCATTCTTCTGCCACCAGCCTGGCTGTCTCTTCTAGGGAAGACAAAGATGCGATTTTATTTTCAATGTCATTTGCCCTCTGTATGTCCTTATGTTCGTCTTCTTCTTCTCGCTGACACATTGAGCACGTCCGTGCAAGCCTTTTCTTTTCGATTTGAGCCTGCAGTTCTTCCGCTATGGCTTTCCATTTTGCTGTCTCTTCATGTGCCTTAGTTATCTTTTTCTCCCATTCCTCAGTCTCTTTGGATCGATTGTCTTGGATCACGTTTAGTTCGTCTTTTAATTTCTGCAGCCGCCTCTGGGCATCGTCTTGGGCCGCCAGCTTGTCCTCGATGTCGGCCTGCAGCAGCAGAGCTCTACTTTCAAGCCTAGTTATGGCAACTTTAATGTCCCCCTTGGTAGTAACATGTTTTTCTTTCAGTATTTTGAGCTGTCTGACGACTTCCAGGAGGCTCTTCAAAGCTTCATGGTCCGTGCCTGGTTCCAAGGTTACTTCCAGTTGAGTCCTACCTTCTGCTCGTGCTTTCTTAATCGACTTGCCTGTTCGTTGCTGTTCTTCACCTTTTTTTGCCTCTCTCTCCTCCCGTTGTAAGTCTTCTGGAGATTCAATCATCGTTCGTTTTCGCCTAGTGTTCTCGGGATATCTGAGGTCTTCTTCTACCTCCTTGTCAGCCTCTAATCGCTTGTCCGTGTTTTTTTCTGCGACGTGAGCTTTACCGCCGAAATATTCCTGCTGGGTTGTTTTGTTCTCCTTTGTTTCATCGCTTTTGTTCGTCTGTCCATTTCTTTTATCCTCCAATATTTCTTGTTCTTCGTCATTCTGACTTTCTTCAGCTGGCTGTCCGGGGTCCCTAGGACCCTTAAAGGGGTCCATGTCTCCTCCTCTTTTTTTTTCTCAAAATATTTTTTTTTTTTTTGAGATTTTTTTATATACACATATATACAGTCTTTTTATATATACATATATACAGATTTTGTTTATATATACATATATATAGATTTTTATATATACATATATACAGATTTTTTTTTATATATACATATATATAGATTTTTATATATACATATATACAGATTTTTTTTGTATTTGTTATTTTTTTTTATATAATTATTATTGAGGAGCTATTATACGTATATACCTTATACGTACAACATGCGCTTTTTGCATATGTGTACACACAACATATGCATCAGTAATTACCCGTATCTATACATGATTGCGAGGAACAATGCACAGATACGTACGGCCCCTTACTAGCACGTCACGCCAAACATGCCAATGTATGCACGCGTAGGACAAACATTGCAGCCGTGTCGTAATGTTACAAATTATATATGCTGGGTACGGACCTGCACATCCGCATGTTCACAAGCGTTGCTTATGTGTCCCCGCTACGTATGCGCTGGACAGATTGTACTGTAAACACGCTGGTAGCGCAGAACAGCTGATGTTCCAAAACCGCTGGATTGTTCGAGGCGCCGATTGTAAACAAGTTTGCAGTTCGAAGTTCGAGCCATTGAAAACGATGACACTATCCGAGTTGACACAAAATATGTACTGCACAGTACCTGTGAGGTGTTTAAGGTGTGCGCTGGATTTCTCACTAAGTGCCGTTAACCCAGTGCCGTTGCTCAGTCCGTTTAGGACCTCGGGATTCTCACTTTTCACCGTTTTCCACAGAGCGAAGTTCCCACTCGACCATTCAGGGTGAGCTCTAGCAGACGTCATGTATATATATATATATATATATATTATATATATATATATATATATATATATATATATATAGTCGTTTTGTTCAGTACTTGACTTAAGAGCATATTTAATACAGTAGGCAGATTCGCATAAGTTGTCTCTGAGGCAAAACTAACCGCCGCACAATGTCGAGCAGTCTTTATGGCAAGATGTAGATGTAATGGCCAGGTGAGATGATCTTGAGGAGTCAGTTTTGCGGCCACCGTCAGCAAGGGACAAAACATATTTTAGTGTGGGCTTGTGAGTCTCACACTACCGTGGCTTTAATAACAACGCCCGGTGCGCGCCATGCATTTCACTGGTTAATCTTTATGAAAGATTAGGATAATATTTAGTACTACAAATCAGTATTTCATTGTTGAATGCGTATAGACATATAAAAAAAACAGAATACTGCCTATAAGCATTATCAATGGCGATATCTAGTATAGGTAAGATTAGAATTACGAATACGCTAGGTCAGCAGCGCACTACGTGACTCCCATGCAAGCAGAGTAGATGCACGTGGTGTTGCGGAGAAACACAAAGTCGGCGATTTCAGTCAATGTGCGTCCGATTTTTCTTATTCTGGTCAGATTGGGAGCTTACCCCTTGGGAGTTCTTTCATGATTGTGCGTGCCAGCTGAGTAACGCTAACCGTTGCCGCAAATACAGTGGACAGATACCGCGAGTTGCAAATTTCAAAAAAGTAAAAGAATCAACTGCTAGATGTTGAACCTGTGAATGTTAATAAAACACACGGATACATAAGCGAGCCAACAGAGCCTTTTATTATTTAACGAACCTTCCTTTACGTGGAAGCGCTGGCTATATACAGATGTGTACGAGAGAGCGCCTGACAACATTCGTTGCATATTTTGCGTTCACCGTGTTTCATATATATATATATATATATATATATATATAACGCGTTTTGTGTGTCCATATTTACATAGAGACAATGGCAGGCCTCTGAAAATGAGTTTTCCTACTGTTCCTCATTGGGGCCACTACACTTCCGTATAAACGGTAGTTTCAAACGGTATAGTTGAACGACTACTGTAAAGTTGAAGAGAAAATTGACAAAAATGAACAAAAGAGATTCGAATAAACGTGGGTCATTTGGTGTTCAGCCATTTTGATCGAACCAAATTGCTTTCTTTGATAGTGAAATGTTTGTGTTGTTGTTATCTCAACTCGTACAAGACAGGAAAACGTATTAATTTTAGCTTTATGACGTATTACTTACGGATTACGGAAATCTCTACATGCCACAATGTCTACACACGCCGATCTGCCGGTGGCCATTTGTTTTAGACAAGATTTTGTTCTGTAACTCGATTTTTCCGTCACAATCAATAATGTTTAAAAATATAATGGTTTGACAGGTTACGACAATTGGCGAGACAAAACAACTTTCTTTGCTGTTGTTGTACCTGTCTTTTTGCTGATTTTTTCACTGTTTGGCCGTAGTTGTTTATTGCCTGCCGATAATTGTAATAATCCGATAAGTAGTGTTTACGCTCTATGGTTTAACTGACTCCGTGGTTTAATGGTTGGTGCGCGCCCTCGGACTTCAATATCAGGGATTTTTATATTCTGGTTATTATATTCTGTGTACGTCTTGAAAGTTTTTGTGCTCAATCCGCATACGCGAGAAGATCAGACCAAACTCGGAGATGCATGGACCAACCACGGAGTCAAGTACGACCCGAAGGCACTGCCGAACTGCGAACATGTTGATGCGAAACTGTAATCAACCAGACAGAAGACGCATTATGTAGACTTATAAACTCTGTATTATTATTATTATTATTATTATTATTATTATTATTATTATTATTTTAAATTCGCTGCCCTAAAAAAGGTTTCTGAAGAAGAAATGTGTACACAACGAAGCTTGCGTTATTGCTGTACCTGTCGAAGGCAGGGATGTAACAGCCATATGTGAAGGCATGACAGAAGAGCGAAGCCTAGTCCCGCTAGGAGTGCCACCGGTAGAGCGCACAGTACGGTTAATACCTGCAAGTACAGCCGTTACGGAATGTTGTTATATATATATATATATATATATATATATATATATATATATATATATATATATATATATATATATATATATATATGCTTGGCAGTGGAAATCTCTGCACTACTAAAATAAGTCTACCGATAGTCTAACTCCCGCCCACATCCTAAGGTAGCCAATCGTTCACCGTGCCACTGGCGGAATACTCAGTCCGCCGAAAAGCGAAGGATCTTTCACCGCCTACGACGAATATGCACGTGTTGCAGAGCAAGGCAGCGGCCAAAACTCTCCTATTTATGGGAAATATACTGGGGTGCATGAAGAGCCCTACATAAAGCCATTAAAAATAGTCAGCAGCTATATGGGTTGCTGATCGTAGGGCGCTCTATGGCCGACATAGAGTAATCTACAAGAAACTGCTTGTGGAGAATAAGCGCCGGTATGATGATGAGGAGGAGTTTCGTTTGTTTGAGAGAGCAGAGCACGAACCCCATGTCTACATTGTCCGCCGGCTGAACAAAAGCATGCATGGCATGACAAAGGAGCAGTTGCGGCAGCACTTCACTGCCCTTCTCCTCGATGCAAACGCTCCCGCGCGAAGAAGTTGTGCAGAATCTTGCGCGGGTTACCCAAGAAGAAGAGTAGTTGTCCTAATGGGATCTAATACGAACATTGGGCTGTTTCGTCCGATGTTTTATCAGAGGAGCTGTGTAAGCTTAGATACTCAGCGGGGGGACACATACCCCAGGTTTGGCACGAGGCCAGACTTACCTTGTTATTCAAGGGCAAAAACGGGGACAACGTGGACAATCCAAATCTCTATCGGGATATCGCGTCGGAACGCACTCTCAAGAAAATCTTCGCCAAGTTGATTATCTCGAGGGCGCTTCCAACTGTGGAGAAATCCCTACCTCCGGAACAATTCGGATTCAGAATGAATCGAGGTACACAGGACGCGATCCACGTACTCCAGTCGGAGTTGAACGAGTGTTGGCTGTGCTTGGGGATCACTTGTACGCCGTCTTTATCGATTATGTCAAGGCCTTCGACAAAGCTACCCGTCACCTACTAATCGATTTATTTCGACATGCTGGGGTGGGTATTTCTTTCCAATGAGTGCTCTCCAGCTTCTTTGCTGAAGACCACCTTGAAGTAAACGTAAGGGGCGAAGACACCTTGCAGCTGAGTCAAAACGTAGGAACCCCCCAAGGGGATCCTCTCAGTTGCCTGGCATTCTCCTTGCTCATCGCCGACCTGGCCCTAGAAACGCCGTCGCCGTCATGTATGCGAATGACATAGTAGTGGCCCACCGGGTCCGCGGTGCTATTTGTCAAATTGCCGGCGTAGAAAGTTACCTTCACCGTAAGAGCCTGCAAATAATTGCGCGGAAGGCGAAAGCCATGAAGTTTCGCTGTGGGGGTCGATTGGCCGCAGCAGACGTAATACCCTGTTGTGGTCAACCGCTGGAGTTTGTCAACCCTTTCCCGTATTTGGGGGTGAGACTACACTATACGGGAACGACCTTTACCCAGCACATCGGCGACAGGTGTCGAGCGGCTATTACTTTTATTCACACAAAGGTGAGAGACCCTCGACGACTGTCTTTGAGTGCGGCCGTGCGTCTTTTTCAGTCTTCAAAACAATCTTCTTTTCAACGTCTTTTCAAAACAATCAGAGTCAGTCTTAGGTCTTCTATTACAAAACCACTTCAGCAATTTTTGTTGGAGTGGCAGGTAAAAGTGACCAAGGCCTCGGTAGAGGTAGCGCAATTGAATGTGTACCTCGCCAGGAAGCTTTGGGATGAAATGGTATGCACTAGCCGGCACGTGTACACAAGATACATTGTGCATGGCTATCTTCAGTTGGTATGTTCGACCCAAGGATTTCACCAAGTTGGCGATCAATGTCGTTGCCGGTTCTGCTCGCGGATATGCGGTAAATACCACGCAGCGAGCTGCCAGACGCATCGGCGGTCTTTGCACTTTTCGCCCGGTAGGACGGTCGCTGAAGTGTTCAAATTGCATATAATGAATGAATTGTATTGTAATTATGTGCCATCTTGAAATGCAATGTTACTAAAATATAAACAATATAAATTTAAGAAAAGTCACTAGGCGAAATAAACAATATAATATTAAGAATAGTCACTAAAACCCTTTATGTAATAAGGTCGAAAAAAAACCTGGGGCAAAGGGCTCGACGCTCAGCAAGAGGTACTGTCCCCTAACCCACGACCGAAGAACCCCCTGACATGCCAGGTCCTTGTAGAGGCCCTAGGATCATGCATCCTGGATTATGGTTAGAAAATTCGCAGAAACTACCTCCGCGGCGAAAATAACCGCTAAAAAATACAATACAAGTCTCTTTTTATTAAAAAAGGGGTTTTAACAGTTCACATATTTTGTCGTCGTCCCGTGCGCGGCGGGCCAGGCGTCCACGCAAAAGCATTGTTAACGACTTCGGCATTGGCTATTTCCAGTGCGTGAATAGTTACGCCGCTCCGTAAGTCGTTCGTTATTACAGTGAAAAACTTTGAAAGTCGATTTTCTTTTATGATCTGTCTAAAAATACGAGCGTCAACCCGTCGTTGGTACTCCTCTACACTAGGGAGTACAATTTCGGCACGAGCAATTTTGCAGCGCCAGGACAGACGCTTAATGAACCTGTCTTGCACGCGTTGCAACAGTGCCACATCTTTCCCATGGAAGGGTGCCCAGACATAAGCGCAATACGTGAGTTTCGGTTTTACTATTGTTTCGTACAGTTTTATAAACATTTTAAGGTCCTGCAAGATAAACGTTCTAAGAAGAAGGTTGCACAGTCGAGTCGCTGCAGTCGCTATTTCCACAATATGTTGCCGGAAGTTAGGTTGGCGATCAAACGTCACTCCGAGGTCTTTGTACGCATTGACTTCATTTATAATGTTTCCGTTCAAGTAATACTTAGCATCATCAGGAATGGTCTTTAAAATTGCGCATTTTGAAACAGATATTTCCATTCGGTTAGCTTTGGACCAGCGGGATATGAGATTGACTGCTTTCTGCAGTTCCGTTTGATCACGGTCACTATGTACTTCGGTATAAGCATTAAGGTCATCAGCATACATTTTGTAAGTGACATTGAGTGCGCTGAGAGCACGGCTTAGATCAGTGACAAAGATCGCGTACAATAATGGGCCTCACAATGTCGAGCAGCTTAGATGGAAACAAGAGTGCAGAGAGACAGTATCGCGGCCACCCCCTGGCAAGGAGCAAACAGAACCAGTTACCTCCATTTTATATATATATATATATATATATATATATATATATATATTAAGTGCTCGCGGCTGAGTAGCAATAAAAAGAAAGCATATATTACGCTTACGTAGGGTTTGAAAGCCTCTCACCTTGTAGGTGATGTCCTTGGTAACGGTGAACACCTTTGCCGCTACCGCCCAAACTTGTGGCACCGTCTTGTACTGATCTGGTTCGGCGACCAGCTCTTCAAGCGTAAGCTGAAATACCAATAGATAACAATAAAACCCTTATATTTAGACACACATGCAGAAAGTTAGGCTGATCATCGTGAATAACGATACACACACAAATGCAACCGTTTGTGGATAATCAATGCGAACAACGGCCCTTTGCAAAACCGGCAGTATAACGCCGTGACCGGTGTCCATGAGCAATACCTTCAGTCACATACCCTCAGGTATATTGCAGAGTTGTACAACAAGCAGCGGCCGGTTAGTTAACGCCTGGCCTGACCGCACCTAGATGATAACTAAAACAGTTATAGCGGCAGGTGGTGAAAGTAGTAGTGTGTGGTGAAAGTCGTAGCATAATATTGCCCAATACGATTTTCATCATTTTCATGTGAGATCATGTGTTCTTGTGAAAATCGAGAGGTAAAAGAATATCACAACGCCAGTATCCACATACTTTAGCTTCTCATTTTAATTTAAAGTCATACTTATTGTTCTGTCAATAATGGGTACACTACTCTACTTGACTCTCACATAGAGAAAAGCAAAAGTAATTTCATTCCGGCTATAATTAATAAGATATATTTATATATATATAAAAAAAAATATATATATATATATATATATAAATATATATATATATATATATATATATATATATATATATATATATATAAATATATATATATAAATATATATATATATATATATATATTATTCTCTACGTTGAAAATATCAGTATATGTTTTTTGGGCGGTCTACGTTAGATGCCTGCGTGTTCCTGATCGATGACGCTCAGCGGGCTTCAATGATGACTTCAATGCCGAGGCGCCTTCATGTACGCCGTCTACGTGGACTTTCGCTCAGCGTTCATTCTGCATGTGCTGGCCGCTATCCTCCAAGAGAACCCCATCTCAATCGACGACGGCGTGTCCAAACTCGACCCCTTCCTGCAGACGACGGGCTTCGCACAGGGCGACAACCTGAGCCCTCTGTTGTTCTCAGTGCTGCTGGCCGACCTCTCTCGCCAGGTGGAGGGCACCGAAAGGCTCGCGACCTACATGCAGGGCATCGGTCTCGAGATCAACCTGTCCAAGACCGAGGCTATGAAGTTCCGCAAGGGAGGTCAGGTAGCTGGCAACGACACTCTGCGGCTTGCTCGACGGAGCTCAAGTACGTCAAAAGCTTCAAGTATCTCGGCATCGTCATACCCTCCAACGGCCGTTCATTCACAGAGCACATCACGGATCGGATGAGGAACGCGCTAGTGGCATCTGTTGGGATACAGAAGCCGCAGCTGCTTTCTCTGAAGACTGCTCTCGGCCTTCTTCGACCTCAAACTCGCCCCGTCGCTTCTTACGGTATCCAGGTCATCTGGAGACAGCTTTCGCGGCAGCAACTTGACATGCTGGACCGCGTAGAACCGGCTTACCTCAAGCGGGTAATGGGTCTGCACTTGTCAAGCAAGAACCGCCTTGTGTATCTGCTGGCGGACACTCCGTTGTTCGTCGAGAATCTGAAGAGACGCTTCAACCTGCCAGAGACTCCCGCCTACAAGGAATTCTTCTGCATGTGGGAGGACAAGATGGCGAACATCAACCTAGACATATTTAATACGGGTGCCATGCGAGACAGCACCTGGAAGGACCTAGGCCGCACAAACCGCCACATAGTGACTTGTTTCGCGGTACGCGGGTTTGACCACGTCCTGTGCGGGACACACGGTTTCCACGACCCTCATCCATCATGTATATGTACTCGGTGCGGGGCCTACTGCACAAGGTATCACGGGGCGATTCGCCCACGTGTAGTCTCTTTACGGAGCCTCTCGCAGTGATATTGTTCTTATTTTACCACTCCACCATTAACTATGTACCTGACAAAAGTGATTTTAATAAATAAATACAACATTTTAAACTTATTTACAACACCAGTATATTTTTAAGTATATAAAGTTTAAGAATAAGTCAATGTGCACACATACATTAGCACATCCCGTTTACAATAAGTTGGGAGCTTCCTCTGACATGCCGAAGGACGATGATGTCCCAAGGACCATTTTTACGGCTACACAAAGCTAGATTATTTAGAAACGTTTTGTAGCCTCAGCTCTTGCTCAGTTTGTGCTGCCAGCTTTCACCGACTTTGAGAAGAGTGGCAACGTTGGACGTGATTTAAAGCGCACTCACTCATCTTCAGTTTGTATACACACGCCCTTTGCATTCGGCGTGTAAACACCAGCGGTAGCACAGCTTGTTGCGTGACCCGTGAACTTTTTCCTTGTGGATATGTAGCGCCGCTATTGGTGAAAGGTACCTAGTTTGAAAGGTAAAAGAGACGTTTTAAAGCTTCGAGTAGCATCTCGTTTAGATGTTATTTACATTTGGTTCAAATATTCTGTCAGAGCCAGTATGTCTTAAAAGCAGTATTGAGGAGCAAGGCCTTCGATAAATAGCTGCGTACATAAGCGACTTTCAGTAGATCTCGGCAGACACATTGACACTTTTAGAAACGTTGTCTCGACTTTGCTCAATGTCACAACTTGAGTGGGAATAGGTTCGTTTCAGACGACATGCAGCCCACAGACGCCAACTTAGAGTGAGACGGCCGATATCGTTAAAAGGTCTCTCGGGCAGGGAATAGACGGCATTGAAATGGCAATTTTAAGTCATCGTTGAAATATGGGACCCGACTGAAATCCCACAGGAATGTACTCCCCCAGTGTAAAAAAACTCCACGATAATTCGGCCAACAAAAAGCATATCGAGGTATAGATGTATCAAAAAGGTCCACCGTATCCAAACTATAGGGCCGTTGTTCTGTTGGAGTTGATACATAAACCACTTTGCTTGCTTGGTGTTTCTACCAACCGAAACGTTGGAGATATGAAGAAGTGCCTATTGAAAACATCACATCGTCATCATAATGACGTATAGTATAGTGCAAAACTAACAAAGGAAAAACGCTTCTTCAGAAGACCTAGTAGGTCGCCCAGTAACACCAAGAATAGCAACAGGCTCAAGTGGTTACCATAAGAATACTCTGTAATTTCAAAGAACGTTTTATGTTCCGGAAATCCTTCGTTTGGTAAACTTCTAGACTATCCTCCCCCTACGGGCTTAACTTAACCTGAGGTATATCTTCAATGCACCGAGGGCCGGGCATGTTAAGATATCTAGGGTTTCCCCAACAGTCCTTGTGGCAGCATGGTCGCTGACTCTCAACGGTATGGTTTATCATCTATTCTCAATGAGCATCGCTGAAAGAAATTCGCTCAACAACAGGGATCGAACCGGCGACACTCCGGTAGATGACAACCATGACTAGCGCACTAGTTCCCTAGAGCACGCCGCCACATTTTCGTTTGATATA
Organism: Dermanyssus gallinae; assembly: GCA_003439945.1. Lineage (NCBI taxonomy): Eukaryota > Metazoa > Arthropoda > Arachnida > Mesostigmata > Dermanyssidae > Dermanyssus > Dermanyssus gallinae. Next base: position 103,656 of record QVRM01006369.1, read on the forward strand.
CTTGGCTTGGAACTGGCAGTCATAGGATTCGCAGACCTACGCCTGCCGCAGTCAACCTTTGCAGCACACAATATTTGGCGCGTTTCGGGACATTACGACTGCAACGTGTCACTTTGGGCTACCCGCTGCACGTGCTTACCCGACAAACTCTATAGTAGATCTTGTGTTGTGGTAAAAAAATTAAAAGGCTTATACAAAAATATTGAGAGTATACATTTTCTGGAATACTTTGGCAATATTGAACGTGTACTGCTTTGAAGCACTCAATTCAGACGGTTTGAAGGCTTAAAGTTAGGCGAAAACACACTGTTGTCACAGCGTAGTCATTTGGGGAATTCTTTACCACTATAATTATTCACTGGGTTTAGCGGTCTATATTTAGAGCGCTTATAATGTGAGTCGACACTTTTAAGGGGTAGTACAACTTTTTGGAAAATTATTTTTTAATGAATAAATCGGGTGGGGGGGGCGGACGGGCTGGACAACAAGTTCAATATATATATATATATATATATATATATATATATATATATATATGTATATATATATATATATATATATATATATATATATATATATATATATATATATATATATATACGGTACACCATTACTCATAGTGGACATGTGCTGTTAATTAGACTAGATGTGCCTGGCTACGTGAAGCCAACGCGAGCATCGAATGAGCGGAAGGAAGGTGTATGCCATAAGCTACTCGCTAACTAGGTTCAGCAGATCGGGCAAGCAGATAAACGCAGACAAAGGTCATGTAGCGACCACGAGCTATGAAGGTGCGCGTGGTACATGTTGAGTGGGAGCAGGACCGCCTGCTAACGCATGAGCTACATGATGTCGTCCTGCGGGCCTGCATCGGCAAGGGAAGGGAAGTTCGCCCAATAACCCCACGCCGGTAGCCCTACCCCGCACTGGCAAAGGTCGGTGCCATTAAAACCTGGCTCCTCAGTGCATTACGCCCCACCCCGTCCACGGTATTCGTACTAAAGTGATTAAGGCCGATAGAAGGACCGCGCCTAGTGCCCTTGCCCCTTTGTTTCAGTGTTTGCCACCGTGTTGTTACCATCGTTATGTACTGTACTGTAATGTTGGTTACACGAAAGAGGTCCAAATGATTACATTACATATACGGGCTAACAACAAATGCTTGGGTAACAACGTCAGCGGACCCGACGCCTCACAGTCGTATGACTCTTAGATTCATTGCCGTTATCTAAAAAACGAGAGGACTAATTATGGCGCCTAATGTTAAAATTGTTGGTATTGTTGCTGTTGCGGTTTTGCTGTTGGGGTTGTTATTACGCGCATCTTGCGTGATCGTTTAACAATAACAACAACCTCCTGCGTCTCTGGAAATTCGCCTGGTCGTTGAGGCTGTACCGAAAATCCTAAAAGCCTACATGCATTACCTCGCCATTTTAGTAGCCCTATCAAGTGTCAACGAGTGGTACTACTTAAAAGTTATAGAAGATTTGCGAAACGCATGTTCTTGCACCCGCGTAGAGTCTCACACAAACCCTTGCGCACTTTGATCGAACGAAGCCTACGAAACTTTGTTAGCCAGCAGGCTAGCACGCAAGATAAAGAAAAATTCTGCTCCAATAATTACATATTTTAAGTATATAAGTTTTTAGAGTTTTTGGTTGAAAGTTGTAAAAAAATTGAGAGGAGCAAACATACTTTTTTACTTAACTGCGCATTATAGGGTTCTGATAATGAAGTAAAAAGCAACGCTGAAAACAAAAAGCCTATATTCCGCTGTCTTCTTACACCTTGTCAAGATGTCATCCGTTTGGTGGTCCGGTGAGTATAACAATAGAAACACGCATTGTCGCTTTCGTACTTTAGCCATATGCATTGGATAACACCATTGCTGAAAAAACTATGGACATACATAGAACGGGCGTTCCTACTTCCTTTCTCTCTCAGACAGTCCCCGGGGATCTGTTTCGTCGACGCCGCGCTCAAACTCAGTGCCTGTAGCTCCATCTACCAGCCACGTGAAAGTCAGGACGTATGTGCTGTTAACGCTGTATTAATGATCGCCGCATTAACAACACCTGTCAAAAGGCGACGTGGCCTCTGCCCTACTGGCTGCTCGCTTGTCAGAATCGTCAGATTGAAGTTTTCGTCACTGCTGACAGTTGGCGTTAGGGTGACGTGCCTTGACGTGCTGTGGTATCGCGTTTTCCCCGCCTCCGCGTCCGACCTGTAGTATCGTTATGACGCCTTGCCGCTTAAAGACCGTATCGCTCAGCCGTTTTCCGCGAAGTTCACGCCGGAACGATTCGGCCCGAAAAACTGCCCATGGCTATTCACATTTCGCTTTCAACAACAATATGCGGACGAAGCTGCCTAAGTCTCGTGGCACAAACTGCCTAT
>QVRM01006370.1:0-32936 GCA_003439945.1 Dermanyssus gallinae
CCGTCTCTTTCATAATGTAATCCTCAAATGCATTTGTCCTAGGTAAACCCCATCGTGACTGTGATAAACTCCTTGCATGAATAAAAACTAAGTCTATCCCGTAGCTATAGATCAGCGTCCTCTATTTATCATAGGTTACTACTAATCTTCCATAAGCCTCCACAATTATACTAGGTTCTTATATGTGGATTTTCAATTGCTGGTACGCCAAATTGATGCTGTCAAATTGATTTTTACACGCGGCTTTGTATATGGTTTAGAAAATATGGTTCGACGTTATAGTATATCCCAGACGCGTATAATTGTCAAAAAATCTTTATCTTCCATATATTTAATTAAACTCATCAATTTATGTTTAATTAAATATTGGATAGATTGATTAAGATGTACAGGGTGTTGCAGGAATATTTGAAGCCCGATATACAGAATTGTAGAGCTCGTTAAAGCAAATATTTTTTCCAATGGAACATGGTCTCTGAGAAGTCTTGTTTCGGAGTTACAGTGAAATTACTACAATTTGTGACACTGGTGTTTTTGCCCGACATAGGAGCACAAAATGTGCTGTTGCGAGCCAACCAGTCTTCCTAGACAGAAACTAAGCACACCATCGTGTTCGTGATAAAATTCTGAAGAATCTGCAAGGCCGGTCAGAAAACGCGACATGGTCGCTTAAAAGTGAATTCGCCAAAAATGAAGTTCTTTATTAGCGTTCACGCCAAATACTTTAGAATCATAACCCTACAACCACTCAAGCGCTCAAAACGGATATATTCAATGCGCAATTCATGGCGATCATTTTGGTACTAAACTTATGGCAATGCGAGCTGTGGTTGCGGAGTAATTACGATTTTTCGGAGGGCATGTCCAGATTAAGTGCATGAAAAATGACGCGCTGCGGCTGTCGCGCGACACATCGGCGGTAGTGAACGTCGCCACACAGTCATTTTACATGCACTTAATCTGGACATGCCCTCCGAAAAATCGTAATTACTCCGCAACCACAGCTCGCATTGACATAAGTTTGGTACCAAAATGATCGCCATGAATTGCGCATTGGAGCGCTGTGAGTGGTTGTAGGGTTATGATTCTAAAGTATTTGGCGTGAACGCTAATAAAGAACTTCATTTTTGGCGAATTCACTTTTAAGCGACCATGTCGCGTTTTCTGACCGGCCTTGCATATTCTTCAGATGTAGCAGAATTTTATCACGAACACGATGGTGTGCTTAGTTTCTGTCTAGGAAGACTGGTGGGCTCGCAACAGCACATTTTGTGCTCCTATGTCGGGCAAAAACACTAGTGTCACAAATTGTAGTATTTTCGCTCTCACTCCGAAACAAGACTTCGCAGAGACCATGTTCCATTGGAAAAAATATTTGCTTTAACGAGCTCTACAATTCTGTACATCGCGCTTCAAATATTCCTGCAACACCCTGTATGTATATATATATATTCTTTTTTTTTTTTAATATATACATTTGTTTATATAATTAGAAAGACTGCTGATATAGATCACAATGTTATCTGCATACATTAGAGTGCTTGCTCACAGATAATTTTTTCTTCACAGACTCAGGTAACCCTCCCAATAGTGCTGAAAAAAACCAACGGGCTCAGAGTGCCGGCTTGCGCTAGTTTTGGAACTTGCGTCTCTGTTCTCTCAATCCCCATATCATTATCGATGCGTACTGTACTCTACTTAGGAATGGTCCCCTAAAATTTTAATAATCGATAAGGAACCTCTCTCATAGCTAACTTCTCTGTAACTCTGGCACTCCATGCTAGGTCAAGGCAGGATCTATAAATAACGGTTGGATAACTGACGCCTAGTCCTTTAATTGAAGATATTTACCTGGGTCGCTTGCCACTTGCCAGTACCCTCCGTTGAAATGTCCAAAAAGTTTTTGCTCTCTAAAGGGAGTTTCAATTCCTTAATGCTACTCCTGCCCAATCTCGCATAAAAATTTGCTGCTAGAACCATCAGTGCTGTTCTTGACACCACTTCGCCCGCAAGCATGATACGTTCTGTCATTATTCAGTGGACGCCACACCTGCCAGTTTTATATAAACTGCTGTAGTTTCAACCCGCCTTGACGCTACCGTTACATGGTTTCCTTACTTGGCCTGCCCCTTACCTCACCTGCCTGTGCCGGTGCGTAAGCACCGTAGAAGCCTTTCAGAGTAAAAGGTTTTACAGCCCTGGATAGTGTCATTCTGTGACATTAGAGATATCCTGCGAAGCACTTCTTTTACGATAATATCTGTTGATAGTTGCACTAATATTGCCTAGCTGTTGTGACGGGGCTGTCGGCTTTGGTTCGTCAAAGCCGGCCGGTCTTGGCTTTGAATCCTTTTAACCAGGTGAACAGGGTTTTACCTGCGGCACAGGGGGATGATTCACAATTTTTGCAAAGGATCTGTTTAGAATCTCCATCCTATGGAGTTTCTGGGATCCAGGATCCCTATGCCGTTTCAGGCAAACCCGACTAGTTGCAGCAGGAGAGTGCGCTGGAGCAAGCCTTACGAAGGTGCCCAGTAGACCCGCAGCGTCTGCACAATGGACTGGTCAACGTACACTGTTCCTGCATGCGCCCCAGGCTAACAACGCCAATGGCAGTGTATGAGACCCCCGTACGATAACACAACGTGGATCGCTAAGCTCAGGGTTACTTTGGATAGGAAGGATTTTCCTCTCTTGAAAGTCCTAAAAGACCCTGATCAGTGGGCTGAACTATCCTTGGATCTCTAACAACAACGCCGACGACGAAACGAAATGTAGTAAATGTCCGTGGACCTGTCAACGTACATCTCATATGACGCGAAGCCGACGACCAGGAAGGCAAGTGACGAAAAAGCAAGAGCAATAAACATCGAGATGATGCGAATCACCACAGCACAACGATAAGTGTGACTTGTGCGCGATGCAGGGAGGGGAGAACCGCAGAGGAAGGGAGCGTGAGAGATACATCGAGAAGAGGTAGGGAGAGACAGATTGCATCACCGCCACCACCAACAAAAATCCGATATCCAATAGAGCGCACAGGTTGTATCTAGCGCCGCGCATAATAAATACGTACACACGAAGCTACGTACCGCAAACAGTTGATATCGTCCCCGATAATACAACTCGCTTAGTGACGCTCACTCACATATATATACATATGTATATATATATATATATATACATATGTATATATATATATATATATATATATATATATGGACGGAATAAGCAAGACACCGGCATAGAGCAATCGGCAGAAAATAGCATGCGTGAGGCAATGAATGGCGTCCAACCAGCAACAAACTGACAACGCAAATGCGCGACTGAGCTAGGGCAGAGGAGTGATGCGGCGCGTTCTAACACAGCTAGCGAGATACCAGTTACGAGTACACCGGTCAGATGCTCCGCAGGTTAGTCCGGGACGCCCATCGGAGTTGCGAATAGAGATGCGGTGGTGTTGGTCGAAGCGTTGTAATAAAGTGGAAAGCAATGACGACCAGACACAATGTTCTACTACCTTACTGTCGGTGCTCCGAAACGTACAATAGCGATTTATTTCTCGTTCAGTCTTCCATCTGTCCGCTTGGCTATGTCCAGCCACTACACGTATATAAACAGCTGACCTAGCTACTTCTTCGCAATATAGCTAATATTTATAATGTATGATACAGAAAATAAATACCGATTATATTTAATAAGTTATAAGCAAACATATATATATATATATATATATATATATATATATAAACTAACTATATATTATAGTATATAGTAGTAGTAGTAGATATTATAGTAGCTGTACAGATCTGTCCTTCTGGTCTGTGAATCTGGTTGTGATTAATTCGCTTGTGTGGCGCAATATAGTATAATACAATACGATGAACGACATTTCGTCGCGTACATCCGCTGCTCGAAGCTGCCCCAAATCACGTGCAATGTCGGCAGTAACGTACAATCGTTTACAGTTTGACGCATTTATGAACACCTATGTCAACCTACTTACTAGTGACTATTATATTCTATACTATGCATGCAAACATACATTTCAGATAAATCAAGCAGCTGGCAGTACTTTTCACGGGTAATATTTTTGGCTTTACGATAAAAGCTCACCATAGTATAGCGCGCCTTTCTCCTTCCCCCAGAGAGAGAGAAGCGTTTTCCTTCGAACGCTTATTATTATTATTATTATTATTATTATTGTGGGACGCCGTCAATATATATCGCCTTTTGTGAGAATAAATCGACTACTTGATAACAATGTCTATTTGACAGTTAACGGTGATGTTTTCTGCCAGTGGCGCGCAAACTTCGAAGTACGAAGTTTTCAAATCCGAGCGTCTATTCAATCACAGCCAGCGTGTAGACAGCGCAACGCTTTGTGTGTAAGTGCCGTAGACTTCTCGCAGGCGTCCACTTAGACTATTGTAGGATGCCTATGACCCACTGAATGCGGCATCTCTCATCGGGCTCTTAGCTCGTCTCATTCTCATGAATTCTTTACCCCCTTCGATTTTCTTGCGATTTACGCATTAAGTAAGTTTCAAGCATCTTCATTGGCTGCATTGGCATTCAATGGCTGGCAATATGTTTGGTGCCCCCCTTTATGTTGGATTTCCATAGAGTCTCGTGTTCACAGAGAAAAGAGGGGAAGGGGGGGCGTTATCGGCATTATGGCTTTTGATGGTCTGTAAATGGCGGTGTGGTTCGATGTGGTAAACAAAGAATGTTAACCAAAATCAGGTGATCATGTGAATGTCGTGTATACTTTCGCCAGGTTTCGCAAATTCGGCAAATCCCCTGACCACCGAAAATAGCGTCTGGGGGTACCCCGTATCGCATCGTCGTTGAGTGGTGGAGCTCCATCGTACTAGAGGAAAAACATCCCCAAGCTAATCTTTTTTGGGATATCTACCAGTCGTTCTGGTTAGATCCTGCTCGTTTAAACAGGCGGGCGTATTTAATGCACAACAATTCTCAGTAATGGGCCAACGAGAACACGCACAGTCATGGTGCCCAGTATGAACAGCTACCCTATATGCCCTCACAACATGGAGTTATGAGTACAATGAAGAAATGTATTACACATTTCTGAGCAGGACCTTCCGAGAACTACATACAGGTAGATGTTCGACGAAATATTCGCAGAGGGTGTTGTTCCAGCACGATGGGGACATCATCAACACATAAAGACGCTGCGGGTTGTACGGGTTCATCTAACACGCTACCTGTTTGCGGATCGATCGATTGTCCGATGCTAAATCAGGTGAAAACGTGCACACCGTCCTTATGGCCTCCTAGTTCTAGCCAACATTTTTGCTTATCGCAGCATAAAACACCGCCAGATGCACACCGTACATCAGCCACTAACGCTGACATCTTTTCTCGGACTCTCTAAAAGCGGCCTACAGTGATATCGTATCACGAGTCAAACTACTAACTCAAATACATATATATATATATATATATATATAATCATATTTTATTTCACGTGTATATAATGCTTCACGACGTTGCTATTTACATATATATATATATATATATATATATATATATATATATATATATATATATATATATATATATATATATGCACCACATATACGTTGCATTGCGAGTTACACGACGGAGTAGAGTGGAACGGGGGTGCCGCTGGGATTGCTGTTTGCGGCAATGCCCAAGGGATGCTGCATGATTGAACCAAACCATATCGCAATGGAATAGCTGAGAGATATTGCTCTGTTGCCGGAGCCATGGTAGCAGCAGCAACAGAATCGGCGAAGGCAACCGCAAGGACCTTCGCGGTTGCGTATTTTGGTGGTGAGGTAAGCTGAGTGTGTGTGTGTGTGTGTACGCATGTATCTATGTGTTGGAGGCTGAAAATCGACCGCTATTCGCTCGCTCGCTCACTTGCTCTAGCTCACTCCCGCCCCGTTTCCCCAACACTACAGCCAGGGTTACATACAAGTCACGACATCCTAAAGCTAACTACTGCTGCTTTAACACAACCCATTATATATATATATATATATATATATATATATATATATGTCTGCAAACTACCTTGGGCTCAGAGCTCTAGGACCTGCTGCTTGGAGAGAGTATTCTGTCGACACAGACAGACAGTCCACGGCAAACCCCTCTCATAGCTCGAGGTACTCGGATATTCCTCCGAGAATGGCCAGGTCAGACACACCGTCAGAACACAACGGGGCTACATCGACCACAACTGCTGTAGCTATTTGTACTGTACGGCCGAGCGTAGGCCGTACGTAAGTAGACCGTGCTGCGTTAGTAGCGCAAGGCAGTATTGCTTCAATGTTGAGGTTGCAACGATTCCGCCACCAAAAGAGGTCGTGTCTGCCCTAACAATACATAAAGACACGCATTCTGGCTTCTTGTATTTAGGCTACACGCCATACAACAACTTCGATGCGACAATTCGTTCAATATCGTTCTATTATCTGCCTATATATATATATATATATATATATATATATATATATATATATATATATATATAGTGTTTTGTTTAACACTGCTACATATAGATAGAGACAGTGTGTAGCAACACATCAACACGTAATTTCGGTTCCCGTGTTAGCAAGCTTTGTTATGACTGGCATACCATTTGTAATATGCGCGGTGCTCTGTGAATTGGCCTTGTTGCTGTGAATTAGCTCTACATTAAAAAGCGGTGTGTAGGCTTAGTGACGTTGATTCGAAAAAAAAGACATCTGCATGTATGCTTCTTGACAACTTGTTTCATGACGCCACACGCTCACTCCACAAGCAGTTTGGCAAACTAACTATGCATTGACCACTGTTACTATATATATGCATATTATTATACATACACATGTATGTATTAGTCTATTATTCCGGTGTGTGAATCGAGAAGCTTTGAACCTGCAGCACCAACCCTTGGATGCGTAGACTAACCAGACCAACTCTGCTCCGCGACGCGTCGTCCGAGCGATAAACACCATTGCCTCCGGCGCGGCAAAATGTGCAACGCCAAAATGTTCTTTGAAAGTTGGCGACAAATTTGCGACAATCCGCATTGCGCGGATCTCTGATGTGCTGCTGATACAGCCTGCACACAACGTACAATGAACTAGAACAAGTTTCGTGGACGAGATCGTATAACGGACGGGTTTCGTCGCGGAGATCACATGACGCCATCGGAAAGCCATCGGTGCAATGGAATGCTTTGCTGCTGCTGCTAAAAGGCCAAAAAAATGCCGCAAACACTTATATGAACCGCCCGCGTTCATTTATATGGGTCAGCAAATTCGTGACGAAACAGAGCGTTTAAAATAAAACAAAAAACACACCGCACACGACAGTCCCCTCGACAACGTGGTTGCTGTCACATTATTCTGGTCTGTCTGGTTTTTCAAAGAACAACATGGCTGGCTGCTTACATACTGCCATATGATCTCCTTCAGAGCGATGCCATTCAGTCAGACAGCGGCTAAAAATGGATAATTGGAATAAATGTATTTTTGTTTGCTTGTCGTGTGTTTACCTAAATACCCATCATGTCACCGTTTTGTATCAGGAACGTTTTTTATTGTACTTTTTTGTTGTTGAGCGGCAGCATAAGCGGGTATGTCGAGATATCTGGGGCCATCTCTGGTTACGGTTACCTTATGGTGGTGGCAGCAGCAGCAGCAGTAGCAGCAGCATGGTCGCTTACTATCAGCGGTACCCTTCTATTCGCACTAAGCTCCTAGCTAAAAGATCAATTCATCGATCAACAACAACAGCAGGCATTGAAGACCGAAGGCGACCTCGGTTACCCTGCTAAACGACAACCATGCTGCCTAGCGCACCCTCACTAGCGCCCACGCCGGACCACACCGCTTCGTACAGCTCTACCACTTCTACGACTAAAAATCTAAAGTTTTCGGGCTGACCCTCAGCCAAGATTTAACGTCGATGGGACTGCTTTTTTCGCATTGCTTCGCATAGACGAAGCCCCATAAATACAAATCGGTGCAACGGTGGGGACTCGAACCCGCGCCGCACCTATCAAGTGTCTCCTCCGGTCGCGAGGCGCAGACGAATGCACCACGCCACGCCATCAGGCTCGACCATAGAGCTCTACTACTACTACTACTATTAATACTGCCGCTGCTACTGCTGTTGGCGGCATATTACTGTTGCTTCAATCTCGTAGTGAGGTGGACATACAGACTTTTCGACTTGACGATAACCATACAATAGCTGGGCAACAGTGCGGTACAGTAGAGCAAGCGAGAGAGAGAGAGAGAGAGGGATGGAGGGAGAAAGAGAGAGCCGCAGCATCGCTACGTAATGCGTAGCGTGGTATACTCGTCGTGTGTCGTCGACGATGGCTCATTGCTTTCGTATGTGTAAGGTGTTGCCCTTCTTCTGCTGCTGCCGCTGGAGCGGCCGTCAGAGCGCCAAAGCTTCTAACAATATTTTCTCGGCTCGTTAGGGAAGCGTAATACTACTACTACTACTACTACTACTATTACCACAGCCTATGTATGTAGATGGCCAGACAAGCAGGCCAGCACGCAGGCAGAACAGCCAGCACATGACCACCAACATAATATCACGCCTGGCGGACGGGTTAGCCGTGTCTGTCTATGATCTCGCGTGTGACCTCCGCATATGACCTCCGTAATGGAGCTGGAAGCGGGTCGATGGGGTAGCGTTGGTCGGGATGCTGGGGGTGCTGGGGGTGCTGTGGTTGCTGGGGTTGCTGGGGTTGCTGGGGGTGCTGGGGGTGCTGGGGTGCTGGGGTGCTGGGGATGCTGGGGTGCTGGGGGTGCTGGGGTGCTGAGGGTGCTGGGGTGCTGAGGGTGCTGGGGTGCTGGGGTGCTGGGGGTGCTGGGGTGCTGGGGTGCTGGGGGTGCTGGGGTGCTGGGGTTGCTGGGGTGCTGGGGTGCTGGGGGTGCTGGGGTGCTGGGGGTGCTGGGGTGCTGGGGTTGCTGGGGGTGCTGGGGTTGCTGGGGGTGCTGGGGTTGCTGGGGGTGCTGGGGTTGCTGGGGGTGCTGGGGTGCTGGGGGGTGCTGGTGGGGTTGTTGGTGAAAGGAGGCAACTCTTCGTCGTCGTCGTTCGCACGTTCATGTACGTCTTTTCGTCTTCGTCATCATCAACAGCAGCAGCAGCAATAACATTGTCGAAACTGGCTGCAGCTTGTTGACTATAAACGACAATTTATATACACACACAATCACGGCTCGCATACCGGCCAACAGCATAAGACGGCATCAACACGCATCATACACACACTCACACAGATACACAAACGCACCCAGCCTCACACAGACGCCCACACCAACGGGATCATCATCAACAGTCATGGCGGCTCAACTCTAAACATCAAATGTCACGCAAGCCGCGTGGACAACAACCTTGGCTCAGACTGACCCCCAAACTAGACAAGACAGACAGACGACACTCAGAGAGCGGCGGCGGCGGGAAATGGAGAGAGAGATGAAGACAGACAGAGAGATAGGGGGAGAATGAGGGTTACTTGACGAAGTTTTCTTGTTGAGAGTTGGCGTCGAATTTTTTTTTCAATTCTCTGTTATGAAGCTTGTGCTAGATTGAAGTCCGCCCGAGAAGAAGGTGATGTCACAGGCCATGAAGTCGTCACAGCCTCCTCTGCCTGCAGAGGGCCACTTCTTTTACCGGATCTTCACGTAGCAACGTGAAAACTCCTGCTGTGCAACACATATGCTCATGTTGTAGTATGCAGCCGGTTCTCCGTGAACCAAGCCTCGTTGAGTTAAGCCTTAACCTCCAACAGACCGGAAAGATGGAGGTGTGATGCATGGCCTCCCCCCCCCTTCCCCCTGATTACCGAAATGCATACAAATCGGCAACGCACCTGGCTCGCGTAACCCTCAAAGTTTAGCTATAAAGCAGGCCAATCTACCAAGGTGCCACCGACAATAGCATCGAGTGCATTTCACTACGCTGCTAGGTGCGTTTTTTAAAAAAACGTTCCCCTAATGTCTGACACACTTACGCATATAATATATATATATATATATATATATATATATATATATATATATATATATATATATATAGATCAGCCTAGTCTATCCTATACGTTACATAGGACGTAAGAGTTGAAGAACATTGGATTGACAGACGTCATTGAGACGATATTTAATTTAAAAAATAAAAAAAAATATCGTTCATGTTCATTGGGTAACGTACTTGCAAGGCGAATTGTCACAGTTGGCCAATAGCCAACTAGGAACAGATGAGCGTCGAATACGTTAGAAATGCCCGGATCAATTATTCTGACACCTCGTTTTCGCTCATTCTGCCATAGTTGCTACCATTCCTACGGGGTAAGAAGAATGGGTGGTTCATTTTTGACACAGATACATTTTGTCTACGTATAGCTATCGTCACGTATTGGCCACTTCGGTAACAACAACAACAGCAGCAGCAACAACAACAACAAACACAAGAACTGCAACAACAGACCTAACAACAACATCAACAACAAGAAGAAGCCGAACAACAACAACAGACGGCCCCAACAGGATTCTGATAGCTTCAACGCCACCTCAACGTCAGGAACGATTTATTTTTGACCACCGCCGAAGAGAATACCAGCGTTTCGACTGATCGCATTTGAGACGAGAGTCGGCCAGTGGCATCGCGAGAGCAGCCATCTGGAAGCGCCGCTCAAGCAAGGTGGCGCCGTCCGGTAGCCGCCAACAACAAAAACACGGCAACAACAACAACAGCAACAACAACAACACCAACACGGCAACAACAACAGCAACAACAACAACAATATGCTTAGCAGGTCTTGACTGTAGCAAGCAAAGAGTGGGAAGAAAAAGAAGAAAATGGGGGAACAAGAGCAAAGCACAAGAGAAGGACGGGTGAAAAAGAACTTTTGGAGAAGCTTGGAGACGCAGACATCGAATGTGTCTGAGTGAGCAACACCGAGAGCAGACACAGCAGCTGCTCTGGATAGAGCAGCAGTTAGTTAGGCACTACTAGGGGAGAAGGAGGAATAATCGGTGATGGTGGTGATGGTGGTTGTGGTTGTGGTGGTACCGCCTCGTATCGTCCCCGCAGTGTATGATGATGATGATGATGATGCTGCTGCTGCTAATACTCGATGATCGGGGCCTTCTTCAGCGCGCGCCTTTCTAGGGAGGCGGGAGGCATTTGAAGTACCGCAACGGAAGCAACGATGGTGGAACTGCGTCAGCTGCCAAGCGGCCAAGCAATTAGACGTGTTAAGAAACACATCGCAGGTGAAGGAAGATCGGTCGGTCGGCTAGGCAGGCAAACAGATAGGCCAACTCGCAGACACACAGTGATGATTGCCTGAACGTGCGGCGTACGGCACCACGGTCGTTGACCAAAGTGCATACACACAAATAAGTAGACACAACGATATGTATATATATATATATATATATATATATATAAATATATATATATATATATACATATATATACCTGTCTGCATTCATACATACAACATACGCGCCATCATTGTACACCGCGCTGAAGAAAGAGACGTATAGATGTACCCCGTGAACGATCTTGGTGAAGCGATCTCGCCGAGGGTCGAGCAAGCGAGAAAGGGAGAGAAAGATAGATTGGGCAACCAGCCACTGAGCCAGCAACCCAGCACTATACGTATGTATTTTTGTTGTTGTTATCGTTGTTGTTGTTGTTGTTGTTGTTTTTTTTTCGTTTTCCCGCCGTTAGCTGTTACCACTAGTGGCCACAGGACTGACTATTTGGCGGGGGGGGGGGGGGGGGGGACGGAGGAGAAGAAAACGGCGGCCAACGGGATGAGAGCCAGCAGGTCTGCACTTGTCTAGTTTTCCTGTCACAGCTCCTTTGCTGCTGTTGCTGCTGCTATGCGGGCTCTATCATACGCGCAGAGAATACCCAGTCTCTATCAAACACACACACACACACACATCTCTTTCTCTCTCCTTTGCTTTAACTCTTTATTACTACCTATCTGTTTCGACCCTCGCACTATCTTCTCTCAATGTTCCTCCTCGTACAGATAGCTAGCTATACGTGCATACATACATGTGCGCTCATACTCGTTTAAACATGCCTAAGAATTGTTTGATTATGCATACCGTATGTTTGTCGCTGTCGTTTGACTTGATCATGTTTCTATTTAGCTCGTCGTTGTTCTCGCCTTGTCTCCCGTTTATTGTTCTATATCCCTCTTCCTATATATATATACATATATATATATATATACATATACATATACATATATATATATATATATATATATGTTTCCCCGCCCTCATTTCTCTCCCCAGCTTCCCTCTGCCCCTATCTCTCTCTCTCTCTCTCTCGATTTGCTTGTGCTGTTTAACCGTCTGTCTCAACAACACCGCGATCTTGTTCTTGGTTGCAGGCAGGCCAGTAGCCTCATATTTGAACCACCTCAACTATGATGATGATGATGTTGATGATGATGATGATAATGGTAATGGTGGTAATGATGATGAGGATAACCTTACGTGGTGCTGGCCCAGCACGATGCTGCTATCAGCTTAGTCTTCTTCTTGGGCTTCCACTTTTTCTTCTTTCAACTCAAATGAGACAACATATCGGCTACAGCTCGATGCGCTGCTGCACTCGTCGACGGAGGCGGGCAGACAGTCAGACAAACGGATAGCTAGATGTATATATATATATATGTATGTGTATATATATATATATATATATATATATGTATGTATATATATATATATATATATATATATATATATATATATATATATATATATATATATATATATATATATATATATATGTATGTATATATATATATATATATATATATAGATAGATATGCAGGCAGACTGAGCTGAGAGCCACGACAATGCAGATCGACAGGGCGAGCAGAGACCACCGACCGCATCAGTCAGAGAGAGACAATCCGATTGTCAAGACACCACGAAGAAAACACCCACACAAGCACACCGATACATTCAAACATGCATACGTTTATACATTCAAACATACATACATTTATACATTCAAACTTACATACATTTATACATTCAAGCATACATACATTTATACATTCAAACTTACATACATTTATACATTCAAGCATACATACATTTATACATTTAAACATACATACATTAATACATTCAAACATACATACATTTATACATTCAAACATACATACATTTATACATTCAAACATACATACATTTATACATTCAAACATACATACATTAATACATTGAAACATATATACATTTATACATTCAAACATACATACATTTATACATTCACACATACATACATTTATACATTCAAACATACATACATTTATACATTCAAACATACATACATTTATACATTCAAACATACAGATAGACAGACAGACAGGCGGACACAATCAAGACAACAGCAGCGGCAACGGCAGTGGACCTACTAGAATAAAAAAAAAACATTTTTAAGGAGGTTGTTTTTAATTCTAGACTATCCTCCGTCCCCTCCGGGCTTGGCACTTAACCTGAGGTATATCTTCAATGCACCGAGGGCCGGACATGTTAAGATATCTAGGGTTTTGCCCAACAGTCCTTGTGGCAGCATGGCCGCTGACTTTCAGCGGTCAATGGTTTATCATCTATTCTCAATGAGCATCGCTCAAAGAAAATTCGACCAACATCAGGGATCAAACCGGCGACCCCTGATGTTCCCCCCCCCTAGATGGTCCAACTAGATCCTAGAAACAGCTGACGGTTCATCGCCATCGTCATTGTACGCATATTGCGTGCTAGCGGCAGCTGCAGCAGCAGCAATATCCATATATTAAAGAAAATAAAGCCAGACGGCAGCTAAAAGTAAGAGTAGTAATATTAGTAGTAGTAGTATTGTCGAGCCCGGTGGCATGGTGGACTAAGTCTGCACCTCGCAACCGGAGGAGACACATAGGAGGTGCGCGGGTTCGAGCCCCCACCGTTGCCCCACATTTGTATTTATGGGGGTAGTCCGTCTATGAAGCAATGTGAAATACAGTCCCGTGGACGTTAATCTTGGCTGACTGGGGGTCAGCCCGAAAACTTTACTTTACTACTAGTAGTAATGCCTCGCTCAAAACCACTACAATCTGCACCAGAACCCCAGCAACGTTGTCCAATTACAACTACTGGTAACATAGTTGTTGTTGATGTTGCTGCTGCTGCTGATGCTACTGGAACAACAACTTCAGCAACAACAACAACAACAACAACAACAACAACAACAACGACAACAACAACAACGTCAGCAACAACAACAGCGGCAACGAGCCAGAAGCATTGGTAACAACCGCATCATCTCCAGCAACGCCAGTGAACCAGTGAACCAGCTTAAAGAAGCAGTTCATCTATGCTTTCCGTCCGTCATCCTATTCCGCGACGATTATGTGTGTATGTATGGTCTCGCTGTTGCTGTTGTTCGTGTTGTCGTTGCTGTTGTTGCTCTTCCTACAGCAACAACAAAAACAGCAACAACAACAGCAACAGCAACAACATTAACAACAATACTATCTGTTGATGCCGTGACTGCAACTACGACGATACTCGTTAACTAACATTACTCGAACGACGACGACGACATGATTACAACTTCTATGACTACAACCGGTCGCTAATCGGCATTGCCTTCACCACCACCACCACCATCACCACCGTGGCCGCTCTTGTTTAATATACAAATAGCCACATAAGACCAGTCGGCATAGTTGCCAAATGCCATAGACAGACACGCACACAGAGACGCTGCGCATCTGCGCATTAACCGCGGCGGCATTGGCACACACCATAAATATCTTGTGTCCACTTATGACTGGTTAGGGTGGTGGCGTTCGAATGGCGCGAATGATTCGCGCCAGCTTCCGGGTCGTGCATGATTCATTCCGCTGTTGATTGGTTGAGGGTCGCCCGCTCGCTCGCTCGCAGTTCGCAAACAACCTCATGATATCATCTCTCTGCCAGAGCAGACAGAGAACGGCTAAAGGGGTAAGTCGGAAAAGAAAGGACGAAACAAACCGCTCTCGTCGGTCGAGTTTAAAAATAGAAAGCAGGACAATAATATATATATATATATATATATATATATATAGTTTGTTTGCTTCCATATACGATGTAACAGTTGTCTCCTTATAAACGTATGCACCGGAACAAATATATTTATATATATATATATTTATATATATATATATATATATATATATATATATGTATACATATATATAAGCAAATGCCTCCTAATGATTCAGGCTTAATTTAATCCGTCACACCGCGTTGCGTGCCTAGACGGTCACCGTCATAAGTGACAATTAACCAATTACTTTCAGTAACACAATACCAACACGTTTTTTGTTAGAGAAAATAGTTTCTTCTTTGTTTCGCGGCCTAATTAAAAAGATCTTAATTAAGAAATTAGCATATTGATTGCCTTATATTGTCGACAAGCGTCGTCTAAAGGTATCTGTAGCCTGTCTACAATATGAGATTAACCAGAGCAAAACTTTTCAAATCATTAGCAAGGGATTTATAGGTTAACATTTCGAGAGAAACTAACCTAACATCCAAGACAGATTTTTTTGAGAGAGCCCCGGCCAAGAGCACCAGAAGGGTTCAGCAAGAAACGGCTTAGGCAAGTAAGCTTAAATCCACCGAGGTTACATTTTGTACAATGTCGAAGACCTTGTCAATCATCTAATAACATTTGAGTGTCAACGTGATGGAAAACTAATCAAATCAAAGTAAACCCAATAAGATAGTTTATTATTATTATTATTATTATTATTATTATTATTATACCTAACGCTATCGCAACGATATGTGTGCGGGTAAACTTGCCGATAGTAAACTCATGTTGATCGATGTCCACCACGTTGTCATGTGCACGGATTGCTTTTCGAGGTATGTTCATCCAAGACATTTTTTAGATATGGCTAAATGATGTGGCACTCATGAGCCAATGACACATTTTCACGACGATAGCGACAAGCTGTGGTCTGTACACTGGGCAGAACAATAGATCAGCAGTTCTCAGCGCGGTCACCTCTCTTCCGCTTTTTAAAGAACCGAAGCAATAACGCAAACAATGAATTGCGTTGGGACTCCCGCGTTTTCTACGGGGGGAAGTAAAAATGCTGGCTCTAGAGGTCGTGAACAAATTTGCATGCAATTACATAAACAAATGTGCATGCTTGCGTAGAAAACACAGGCGCAAACTTTAGTCCGATGAAGTGGCGTAAAGCTTCAAAGACGCTTGGGATAAACTAACGATTTCGACAACAACAACAACAACTATGAGACCGAAAATACGCACTTGTTGTTTATTTTATTAACGCCCAGGCTGGACAAGTGTGTCTATGTTACGTCAAAGTGTTTCGATACAAGCATCAATCTAGCGTTTTGCTAGTTCTGCTATGCCGACCAAACCGCCAGACCGAACCACGACGTGGTATAAAAATGCGCTTGTTCAGTCCTTCAAAGACGCTGAACGAACTGCTGGCCGTGTAACCGAAGAGTTGTTGTGTCGTCGTCGTCGTACGTCGTCGTAGTCGTCGTCGTTGTTGTTGTTGTTGTTGTTGTTGTTGTTGTTGTTGTTGTTGTTGTTGTTGTTGTTGTTGTTGTTGTTGTCTTGTTACTGTTGTCTGTGTTCTTGCTGGTATCGGGGATTTGATCAGGGGCGCTCGTAGGTAGGACCGTGCCTCTCTCCGCTAGCAGCAGGGTCAACTGTGCACGACACAAATGCACGGCCAAACAAAGCGGCAGGAGGCGGTGTCGGCGTTCTACGGCCTCTATGACATGTGCTGGCTGCGCTCTCAACACATTTGTAAGTCCGTCTCCTCCGTCTTTCGAATCGCAGAATCGAACGATGCGAGCGGGCTAGAGCAAGGTGAGATCGACAACGGAGACATGCTGAGATGCTAGTAGGTTCGATACGTGTACACGTGGTTCATTGCAGGTACGGTACGGTATTTACGTTGTAAAAGCACCCCCTCCAACACCCACGCAAACGCTGGCATGCTCAAGGCACACAAGTCCTATAGTAAAGTCTTCGGGCTGACCCTCAGCCAAGATTTCACGTCCACGGAACTGTTTTTCACATTGCTGCTTCATAGACGGACCCCCATAAATACCAATGTGCAACGGTGGGGCTCGAACCCGCGCACCTCCTATGTGTCTTCTTCGGTTGCGAGGCGCAGACTTGAGCCACCACGCCAGCGGGCTTGACGGCACACAAGTCCTAAGAGTACTACTACTATTACTTTTTTTTTTAATGGTGAGAGGGAAAAATGCGTTTACGCACACCCAGAGCGGGTAGTGTGGGGCTCGATGCCGATGTTGTTGGCATAATACCCACTAAAAACCTCTCACCTAAATGGCCTCAGTCAGGGGCGAGGAGCTGGAACCATTTTTTAATATTACTTCAACTACTACTACTACTACTACTACTACTACTACACACGATGGTCAATCCAGTGAGTGTAGCCGGCTTGTGCGCGGAGAGCACTCCTAGCTCCTGTCGAAAGGATGCAAAACCCAACAATCAAACATCAACAATGTTGCACATTTGTTAGCTATCTCGCTAGCTGTGAAAGCGAAAGCATTGAAGAAGAAGTAGAAAAGGTAGAAGAAGAAAAAGACGTGAAGATGGAGATGAAGATGAAGTGAAGATGATGACCGCGATCGAGATGAAGATGAAGCCATGCCTATGCCGCTAGCAACTATGTCAGCCCAATCGGTGGTGACAGCGCGACACACGCGACTTTGTACGCTACGAACAGCCGATGACGGCCGCGATAACGATTAGAGGCGGCTGAAGCAGCACGAATGCTGCCCAATGCGGCAGCAGCAGTAGCAACAGCAGACATCCGATAGATGTCGGCAGATGCGTCGGCGATAGGCAGCTGACAACATCTGATCGCTCGGCAGCTGGATGACACAACCGTCACTGCCGTGTGTGGTGAGGAGTGAGACAACGAATAAGCACCGAACTCACCGTTTGGCATCGGCAAACTTTCGCTACTATTCGGTGTGCTAAGCCAGCCAAGGTAACACATTGGTATTTGACAATAGCATCAAGAAGAGCAGCAACAACAATTGATACAACAACAACAACAACAATAACGACAATAACAACAACATGAACAACAACACGAACAACAACAACACGAACAACAACAATAACACTACTACAACAGCATTAACATCAACAGCAACAACTGTAGCATCAGCTGTTCAGCTTCAAGAGCAGCAAAGTGTGTATTCGTCATTGTGTGTATGGTGACACCACCGGCCGTGAAGCCTGGTGGTAACAATGAAAGAAAACACCAGCGTTGAACGCGACGGAGTCGAAGGACTGACGAGGAGGTGCCGAGAATAATAACGGCCACGGACTGCGGCGGCAAAAGTTATCGAGGAAGAGGAAGCGGAGGAGAGGTGGAGGCGGAAGCAGTGGCAGCATTGGTGAGGAAGATCATCATCATCATCATCATCTTGTCGATACCTCCTCAGCAAAGTGCCAAAAGAGTACCAAATAGTCTTGGTGCTCTTGGCTGGCCTGGCAGCAACAACACGGTAGTCTACGGTAGGTCGCCGTAGACAACCGCTGCGGTAGCGCTAGGTAGTGAAAGCATAAGGCGATAATCAAGAAAAAACAGACCAACCGTTACAGTTAACTAAGTTACCTAGTTACCAGTTACCTACCAGTTAACTAACGAACGCCATGTACTACTACGTTTTGGCTCGTCGCTAATCTACTCGTCGTTATTCGGTCGTTCGATTTGTCGATCGCAGGTGGATAGATAAATATATATATATATATATATATAGAAAATATTGTGATGATTTATTACTCGTATATATATATATGCAAGCTAGATGAATAGACGTTGGTGAGTTGATCGATTGATAGAACACGGTATCGATCCATTGATGTAGTAGTAGTAGTATACGATGTAAAATCTATGTATGTAGGAGTAGTATCTTAGCATCTCAGAAGGCTGAGATGCTGAGATGCCAGCTTTGTCGGGGCAGGACACACCGTGGCGAAGAGCACCATCTCCGTCACCCCCTACCGGCCCCCGGAGGTGCGGCCGTTTTCAAGTTGTGCGGGCGACTCATTACCATCCTCATCATCATCGCCGCCGCAGCTTTTTCACTATCTATGTCACCCCAGCAGCGATACTCGGCGCACGAAAACTACACAGTGGCAGACAGGCGTGTGGGGGCATACCACGGGGCATACGCAGAATCAGAATCACAGTTTGTGCGCCCGAGGCAACACTAAGGTAAGGTAAGAAGCTGCTGGCATACGCTAGGCAATGAGGTTAATAACACAAACAAAGACAAGAAGGAAAACTTACAGAACAAAGTTGAGTCGCCACAACAACAACAACAATAACAACAACAACAACAACACTACTGACAACAACAGCAACATCTCCCAACAAACATTAACCAACAGCAGCAGCAACAACAACAACAATAGCAGAAACAACAACAACAACTACGCAGGTCGCACCACCAAAATCGGCGCCGCTGTCGTTGGTAACGGTTCAACTTATCATTTATCATTAGTAGCAAGAACAATAATAATAATTATGAACGTGCATCAAAACTTATTTGAGTTGCCGAGTGCGTACTAATACCGCTGCTTGGAGTGTTGGCCCCCTGCATTGCCAGAGCTAGCAGCGAGCTAACCAGCAAGGAAAACCTGCTGAGTTTCATAGTTTTATAGTAGGACGTATTATTAGTAATAGTAACAACTGCAGTTAGCCTTACGTGGCTGAATCGTTGACCACGTGTGCATTTCTCCTGCTGATCGTTAATCGTTAACAAGGGTGCCAGGCAATATTTGTTTCGTTTCTTCTCAGGAGAAATGGTAGATATGGGGTGGGGGGGGGAATTATCAGGGGAAATGATAGAGAAAACAAGATACTGAAATTGACAGCCTAAAATTGATGACTTAGATATGATCTATGCGGTTATGCTCGTAATGGATTGCATGAGAATCGGGTCCATTAAGTCTGTTGTATTGGGTTTGTTCCTATTTGTCTCCGTATATATATATATATACATATAGGAAGACAGAGCAAATGCAAGTCAAAACTAGAAAATTTTGTATAGTAGTGCGCAAGCGATGATTATATTATATAGACAGACTACTTATCATACTGGGTTTGTGTGAGCACATTTTTTAGCGTTTGTTTTGATTGAGGTATGCTACGTAAACGAGATTAGCTGCCCTGTTTTTGGAAACGAGAAAGAGAGTGTGTTTAACACCGACACAACCATGCTTATGATTGAGAGAAGCAGGATGTCCACGTCTGAAAGGGCATACTAAAATACAGCTATACACGTTGAAACCGCTCTCCGCGCGGTCCGAGGTTGCTGGAGTCGTATTGGGCGCGTTAGAGCCGGGGTGCAATTGGCTGAGTTATCTGTGGCCCGTAAAATAGAGACCGTGCTTGTAGAGACATACGAGAGTCATAAGTCACCAGGGGTTGAGGTTACACCGGTCCCCCCGACCAGGTCGCGCTTGCGATGTATGAGCGAGAGGCGTAGGTGTAGCACACAACTTGACAACAGCTGTTTTATCCGTCACCACCAGCGGGAAGAAAGGGGGATCTGCAGGGATGAGCACCATTATTCCCCATTAACTAGCTAGTCGCGGTAGAATGCACGTCGAGCCTTTGCGGTCTTCCCGCCAGAACCCTATCTGCTGACGACGGCCGACGAGCGAACGAAAGACTGCGCAGTCCCTCAACGCCGAAAGCAGGAAAACCACTTAAAGGCTTACAATATTCGTGGCGAGGTAGCGCGGCCCTGCTGGCCCGAACTCCTAGATAGATAGCGAGAGAGAACGTTTCGCTGGACGGACACAAATGCGTGCCCATGTAACCGCACAGACGCAGGCATAGGCATACACATTCGTATCATAATATTTATGCATGTTTACGCAATGCACGCCTAGAGAGAAAATCTTCTTCCGCCGTCATCCAAATATCAGAGTAAGGCAACAGCTCGTAAATGGGTCGACGAAACAACTAGATCCCGCTGACAGCGGGACACACACATGTCTGTCCAGCGCAGATGCCAGCCACATTGAGTTGGAGCCTGCCTTTAGGGTTGCCAGATTTGCGGCCGTGGTAGTAGTTATTATATGTAAATAATCAGTGTCACTGCTGGCTCAATTGTAGAAAATTCAAGCTACGCATCATGATCGAAACGACCACGACCACGACCCCGCCTAGAGATGCATTTTACGATACAGGAAACAATGCTCGGCGGCTGCCCGTCGTCTACGTGTATATCGTGGGTGTATCCAACTTAGCACAACCCAACGTAACAGACTCTTGTCTGATCATATTATAGCAGCTGCCTCTGTAGTGTAGCTGAGGCCTAATGCTTGGCCGAATGCGAGCGATGTCCCTATCGAATCAGTGTGCAACAGTTAGGGGACCCATTGTATTATCTTTGGTTTTTATCGATGTTCGACCGCAACGGCCTACAATATTTACATATGACTTCTTATCATCATTATCATCATCATTATCATCATATTTATTTCACTCATACTGAGATTGCATATAACAGAGACAGTTATAGAGATTAAACAGCTATACAGACAGCTGCTCGCGGCATGACTAATTTGGAATTATACATTACATATGACTCGCGGAAACACCAAATAAATAAATCGTTTTCTTGCAAAACCCACTGGTAGTCAAAAGCAAGCGAAGAAGACGCTGGATAGATGACGGAGCACTGCAGAATCCCGTGCAGTGAGAACGCTACGTGTCGAGTGGAACAACAGCGAGCGAGTGCACCCACACGTGCACGAGGGAAGAGGAATTCTTCAGCGGCGGCCGCGGCGAAAAATGCAGACCATTCTATCGACGTCGAAGACGGTGGCTGCAATCGCGCGAGGCTCATGCTGTTGGAGGCGCGTGTCTCAACGCAGATTCGTCGTCGTCGCCGGTTGGTTGGCTGGCTTGCTGGGGGACTGGTTGGTTGGTTGGAATGAGATTCGTTCGCTTTCCGAAAACGAATCTTCGTTACCCCCCACCGAAGCCCCCGAAACAGAAGCAAGTCCCGGCACCAGGCAGCGTGAACACATACATACATATATATATATATATATATATATATACGTAAACACCCTTATGTCTACACACATGTATGAATTGACACATACTCACAACAACAACAACAACAACCACAACAACAACTGTTTTGAACACCCCTCTCCCTTTGCTTCCCGCCGTATTTGCTCCTCGTGCTGCAAACCCCTTTCCATCCCAGCCCACGTATTTCAGCGTACGTAGAAATTCAACATTGGCGAACGTCAACGCCGTTGTTGTTGTTGTTGTTGTTGCAGATGCTGCTGCTTGAAGACGAATGTG
This sequence comes from Dermanyssus gallinae, assembly GCA_003439945.1. Lineage (NCBI taxonomy): Eukaryota > Metazoa > Arthropoda > Arachnida > Mesostigmata > Dermanyssidae > Dermanyssus > Dermanyssus gallinae. Next base: position 22,436 of record QVRM01006370.1, read on the forward strand.
ACTGACTGGATAGCGAGCGACTAGAGAGCGGGAAAAAACTGGTCGAGATGCTCTTCCCACCATTGGGAAAGCAGCCGAGAATCGCGGAAAAATTCAATCCGCGTCAGTCGCGAGTGTGCAGTGAACAATTGCGCCAGAAGCGCTGCAGCAGCGACGACAACAACAACGATAGTAACAGCCGCAGGAACAACAACAACAACCACAGCAACAACAATAACCACAGCAACAACAACAACAACAACAACAACGACAGCAGCAGCAACACTGGGCGGTTGCAACAGCTGGAGCTTGAAACAGCAAAAGCCGCCAAGCCGTCATCAACATTGTCACACGACGATTGACGGTGGGCTGCATGGCCTAGCCAAAATCAAATATGGTGGCGACAACGGCGGCGGCGGCCCAATCTCCGCCTCAGTCTCGTGAGTGTTTTTCTAAAGGTACTCGGCTACTACTGCGGCTATGGCCGCCAGTTGTACATACAGTTGTTCCAGTAACAACTCTTCCCCCTTCGAGCAACACCCTGTTGAAGCAAAGTTGGAGCCCCTGCGCCCAAGCAAACGTTTGATGCATTTGCAAAAGCAGTGGCTAAGTTAAGCTACGCCTCTACCAGAACCCCTCTCTTTTCTTCCCTACCTCCCTCTCTGTCTCTTGCCCCGTGCCTCTTCTACTCTACTTACTGGCGGCCCTACCTCTCTCCCGTCCCGTTTCTCTCTACTCTCTGCTCTCGTGTCGTTTCCGTTTCGTTGTACACATCGCTAGTAGTAATCCGCTGCTGGATGGCTGCCCCCCCCCTACTAGTTGGCTGCTGGCATGGCCAACGGGACGACGTATGCGCAGATGCGTGGGCAAACGCTCGATTCGTCTCTCTCTCTCCCTCCCTCTTGCCCCCTCTCTCTCCCTCTCTCTTTCTGTTTCTCTCTCTTGCATTTTGTCGCATTTTGCCAACTGTTGTCGCTCAGCGATCGTAGGCGCCGTAGAATACGACGTACGACGCACATCACCCGGCGACTATGCCCACCTCTCTCACACCACATCACAGGCATACGTACGTATGGATGTATGTATGTACAACTGCCCTGCCTGCAGGGTGAGTGGCGGCACCGTTTTGCCGGTATGCCGAGCAGATACACCTGACACAGCTACTGGGGTGAATGTGGGGGACGGTGGATGGGTGGGTGGTGGATGGGGGGCGGGCGAGCGGGCGTACGGGGGGCGTACGCGGGAAGCTAAAGAGAGGGGCTACAGCGGGGGAGCAATCTCCTCCTGCCCCCCGCCCCCCCTTGGCGGACACTCTTCAAATCTTCGCACAGCCTTGCACGGGTGCAGCTGCAAGTCAATAGGACGCGCCACCCCCGCCACGGCCACGACTCGGCAGCCACGAGACACGCGCGCGACTGATTGAGAACAACGGCACCTCATGCACCGTCGTTGTGTCGCACGCCACGTATTAGGAGTGGCCAACCAAAAGGGGGCGGATGCAAGGGGCGCAGCGCGGCGGGGGAAGATGGCGAAGCGGAAAGAACAATATGTCCTCCGATCAATAGGAGCGGACGTCGCAAGTTCGCATTTTTTTAGGAGGCCTGGGTTGATCAGCGTCGCGCTATTGGGCATTGACATTATTGCGAATCACATGTACGCATACTGGCTCAACATATATATATATATATATATATATAAATGTTTGTATGTATATATATATATATATATATACAAATGTATAAATGTGTGTATGTAAATATATATATATATATATATATATATTCCGCAATTCTTTAGAGCTCTTATATACGTTTCACTTCGCGGATTACTTTTGCCAGCTGACCCGCTGAAGGCTTCCCGAACAGGCCAGTACGAGGTGTGTTCAAAACGTATCGCGATTTTTGAATTTTCGCGGGTTACGTATATTCGAATTTCGATTTTTTGTGGCGTTATGTTGGTACTCATGTCTCTCACTTATGCCGACAAGCTCGGCCATTTTGAATGTTCACTTAATTGTTGACAGCTGCTTTGCTTGCACGTGTTTTGGATCGTCTTCGATTTTTACCTATTCAAAAAAATGGATCAAAGAACCTGTATCAAATTTTGTGTGAAAAACGAAATTAAGTGCGCGGATGCATTCCGAATGTTGACTGTGGCATACGGAGAAGCTACCTTGGACCGAAGCAACGTTTATCGGTGGTACAAAATGTTCTCAGAAGGCCGAGAAGATGTGAACGACGAAGAGCGTGCCGGACGCCCGAGCACTTCAACAACAGACGAAAAAATTAATGAAGTGGAGAAAATGGTATTGGCCAATCGTCGAATCACCGTCAGAGAAGTTGCTGAGGACCTAAACATATCGATTGGCTCGTGCCATTCGATTTTTATCAATGATTTGGGCATGAGACGGGTCGCCGCGAAATTCGTACCAAAATTGCTCAATTGCGACCAAAAACAGCATCGCATGAACATTGCTAATGAGATGTTGGACTCTGTCCGCGACGACCCAAATTTGCTCCAGAGAGTCATAACTGGTGACGAATCGTGGGTTTATGGTTATGACGTGGAAACCAAAGCTCAATCATTTCAATGGAAGCTGCCGCACGAACCAAGACCGAAAAAAGCGCGCCAAGTTCGGTCGAATGTGAAAGTTTTGCTGACAGTTTTCTTCGATTGCAGGGGCGTGTTGCATCATGAGTTCTTGCCACAGGGTAGAACGATCAATAAGGAATATTACCTGCAAGTTATGCGCAATTTGCGCGAAGCAATCCGCCAGAAACGCCCGGATTTGTGGAAGAACAAAAATTGGCTTTTGCACCACGATAACGCCCCTGCTCACACATCGTTGCTTGTGCGCGAGTTTTTGGCCAAAAACAACACACTAATGATGCCGCAGCCACCGTATTCCCCAGATCTGGCCCCCTGTGACTTTTTCTTGTTCCCTAAACTGAAGAGGCCCATGAAAGGACGACGTTACGCTACGCTTGACGAGATAAAGACGGCATCGAAGGAGGAGCTGAACAAGATAAAAAAAATGTTTTTTTGAAGTGCTTCGAAGATTGGAAAAACCGTTGGCACAAGTGTATAATATCTCATGGGGATTACTTTGAAGGGGACAAAATAGATATTCATGAATAAATGAATAATTTTTGAAAAAACACAAAAGTCGCGATACTTTTTGAACACACCTCGTATACACTCTTTAATTGATCTTGCCTTGCAGCTCGAGCCTCTTCTTACGCGTCCGCTGTGGTCCGCTCTTGTTCTTACGCGGTAATAAAAGTTGTTTGTCTATACACGAACTCGTCGCGACACTCTGCTAAAAGCTTCGTTCGATGTGTGCCTTCGTCAAAGTACACACATTTATATTTATAATTAGACACCTGTGAGTAACCACTTGTGTATATATATATATATATATTTAGAACTAACGCGTTTTATTTATGTCCCTCCATAGAGAGAATATGTGCATCGAACTTTGTGTATAATTGTTGCTACAGAACAGGCTCAAACTTGCTAGAGCATATACGGCGAACGCCATACAAGTTGTTGCCTTGCGATTTTAGCACAAAACCAAAAACGATTAGGATACTGAACCGAGTGATAAATATTCTAGCCGAGCGATTTATGCATCAAATGACGATTAAAAATGGGTCTCCAAATATATGGAGACAAAAATGTCTATGCACACTTGTCAAAGCATAGATTATGGTCGCTTTATATAGCTTAAACAAAAACTAAGACATATTTTTGTAGGTATCACATTGTTTTAGTTAAACATTATGAATTTGCAATATACATGGGATTGTAGTCTTTTTTTTGTTTTTACAAGCTGTACGCGGTACACCCCATTTTTGCATTTTGCTCTGCTGATTGCAAAAATCAGGCTTAATTGCATTACTGCACGCTTCAAAGTTGGTCTTTAGTTCGGAAAAACTCTGCAGGAAAAGTCTAGGCGTTAAAGCGCAAGATCTTAAACGCCAGTGTTTTCGTTACGCAAAAATTCCAGTCCGGACACCTCATCCTTAAAAGCTTAATTGACTCGTCGGCGTCTGATTGAGGAACCAGAGACCATTCGCTTTGATTCAGTCCAAATTCGGCCGCAAAATTCAGCATCTACCTGGCGCACAATTGGCGCAGTTTAGCTGCTCCTGGTGATATATCGGCTCAAGCTCTTCCGTTGGCTGAATCTTATTAAAAAACGCTTTCTGAAGATATGCCAGGTTGAGGTGTGCAAATGGCCTAGTTGTTGGGGCCACATCGCGAACCAATGTTCCCAGACAGTGTTTCGCACTGTCGGCACAGTGGCAATATTTTTAGCCAACACACTCCGCGCTCACTCCGTGGTATTCATGCCACATCACGTACTGATCCTTTCCTGTGAAACTTTTGCACAAGTTTACCAATGGTGTTCTCACACGGTCGGTTATGTCGATCGTAAATTGCATGAAGAGTCTGTTAGCGCATGCTAGCACAAAGTTTGTTTTTGCATGATAAAAATTCATGTTTTGTTCACGGAGAGGGCAGAGTTGAGCGCGAGAAGTTTTGGAGTAAACTCGCTGGTTATTCGGTTTATATATATATATATATATATATATATATATATATAAATATATATCATTTATTTATATCACTTTTTTGTGTTCAGTTTATGTATATATATATATATATATGTATATGATATATTTCTAGCCGGTCCGTATAATTTCCCTACGCATTTTTGAATTGGCTGCAACTACATACATTTTTATACATAGAGAGCGAGAATATCAGCTAACGATCAGGCCTCCCGTCTAGACATAGGAGTTAGCGATGCATGCAAGGCAGACAAGCGCAGGGCGGCGGGCCGCGTGATGGAACACCGCCACTGGCCGCTGGTACGCTGCGAGCCGCCCCTGCCACCTGAGCGCCCCTGCCGGTCTGGGCGCCTTGAGACGAGCGTACCCGAGCAAGGTCTTCGCGACGACGCAGCAACATCGACAGAGCAGTGACTCCGCCACTGCATGTGCTGCTACTTGCGTATTCCTTCTTCTCTATGAAAGGCGTCCGGACGGTTCCGGAGAAGGAGGCAAAAAGAAAAACGGAAAAAGGTGCGGCACAGCTGCTGAAACGAGAACTCTGTATGCGTTCTATATATATATATATATATATGTATATATATACATGCATATACTTTCTCTATACTGGTAGCACTACTGCCGATCTAGTAGCCCGGCAGTACGTGGAGTCACACATAATCGCTCGATCTAACACATGGTGCCGGGCGTGTTGTCGTCGCTTTCGAGTATATGTACTCTTGCCAACCGCGCGCTTCGACCGACACGCCAGTCAACTGGCCGAACAGGAGGGACCACATGGTCGGTTGTTGTTTAGGCGCCGGCACTTGCCTCCTGTCTCTTGCCGCAAGCGACCGGCAGGCATGTAGGTTTGTCCATCGTAGGCATCATGTCTAGAAGCGTCAACGTGTATTGCGTATTTTGACTATTGTTGTTGCTGAAATTGTTGAACGGCTGGCTCGCGCGGTTGGCTAACGTTAACACGCATCGGCTAACGCGTGACCCTGCCAGTTCATCATTGCTGGGGGTCGCCCGCCGGGGGCACTCGGCTGGAGCGAGTCAACCCGAGCAAGTGCGCCCCACTGCCTTCGAAGGCAGTCGGAGAGCATCAGGTGACAACAGGTGACAGGTGTCTGCCAGCTTCAGATCTCTCTCTCTCTCTTTGTCTCCATCTGCCCCGTTTACGCCGATGCGGGCTGTCGATATGCACAAATTCCGTCTACAGTAAGGCTGTTTGCACGCTCGAACGTGCTGCTGCACCGCCACCTGCGTCCAGTCAACCCGCTTCGTCTATATGTATGAATGCCAATATCTAAATGTACACATGTATATATATATATATATACCTATGTAGGCAAAGCGAGTTGACTGGGTGAAGGTGTTGTTAGGAGGCAGAAGCACGTTCGAACGTGCAAACGACCTTACTGGCCGGACTACGTGCATATCGACGACAATGAACGGGGCAGACGGAGACACCTGATGCTCTTCGAAAGCCACACATGCTGCGAGGCAATATATATATATATATATATGTGCGCTCATGTGGGTGTGCCTACCCTAAGAAGGGCAAACCACATAGAGGAGATGCAAAAAACGTTTAACTATCTCGTACGTACCAAATTACGACGACAGCTGAGCGACGACGCTTTTATATTCATAGAGAAAAATCATAATTAAAAGTTCTAGATTACCAGAAAAAAAAAACTCCCGAAGATACCGCAAGGTGGCCGATCAAGGTGACCTCACTACACGGTGCGCTCGCTCTCTGAGGTTGCGCCGATCAGCGCAGCATTGTTCTGTTCGCTGTTTCGTGTTTCACGATATTACATTAATTAATATTACGCATACTTCCACCACTTTCGCAATACTCAGTCTATCATCAATCAAGCGAAACTCTTAGAGTGACTACTCAACAATAAGATTCATCATCATCATCATCATCATGCCGATGTGTATGCATGACATGAGTGTCGGCGATGTTAAATTGCCTTCGTGGACAACTGCTTCGAGCTTTGTGCCCAACGAAATCCTATCACACAACAATCGTTCATCTTTCATCCGGTAGGTGTCCAAGCGTGTCCAATTGCTCAAAATGCAACATCCACTTCACACGCGCGCTTCAGCCGCTGCCCTGTTTCGTTCTGCCAGCCGGTTTCGTTCAGGCGTCTAGCGAAGTCCAAGTGAGCTGTCAAGTGCACACTGCAATAGTGATGTCGGCCAATGGCCACGGCAGCTCGTAGCTCGTAGTTGGGACCGGGGACAGGCCACCCGGTGTGTTGTCCCGTCCCGCGTCACCTGCGTGCGACCCTTGCGTGAGTGCCTGCCTGTCACGCACGGGCAACGTGGGACAGACACGTTGTATACGACGTAAACGGCTGAGAATGAGGTCCAGCCTCCCTCCCATTTATCATCCACCTTAGTTAGCTGGGTAGAGTCGAGCTGCTCGAGAGAGATGCGGTACCCTCGTCTGCTACTGCGCCAGCAGAAGTGTGAAAGATACATGAGCATCACTCGCTCACAGGTTGGCTTCCTACATTCGGTTACACACATTACATCACAGCTACCTGTCTGACCGCCGAGGATCACAGACTGTGACTATGTGAAGTCGTTCGTTCCCATTCAGCCGAACTGCCAACTGAATGTTCCTCCGCCCCCACCTCATGAGGCTATCAATGTCCAACAATTGCTGTTGGTCGTCTGTCACCCCGGGGGGGGGTTTCAGTCTATCTTTTTGTTCTTGGTCGCTGGGCCATCCGTCCGGCGACCAGAGAACAACGACTCCAGCGACAGATTCTCACAGAGTGTTAAGTCGCTTGTCCGTTGTTCGCTATGCCCTCGTACACGATTAGAGGTTGGACAGACCGACGAAAAAAGAAAACGAACGAAGGAGACACGCTAAGGATGATTAAACTTTCTTTCAGCCATTCAAGTTGTCATAAACTCTGGTTAGCCTCCGGCTCATCGAATACCGGGTGCCCAGGTCGTCAGCAGCAGCAGCAGGAGAGATTTTTATGTCTTGCATTTTTCACATCCTTCTCCCCCTCTCAAGGACAGTTCATTGTCAATATTAAGACCATTCCTCTCTGTGGTGGCTAGCGCGCCGGAACGCTCAAACAGAGCTTTGGAGGCGTTTATCATGGACAGATAAATAAATGGACTTTTGCTAGATGAAACCGTATGCAACTGTGCAATTGAGTGTTGTCGCCCATTGAGCATGCTAACAACTGCATCTGTGTTAGTAGGTTCACGTTTAACCAATTTTTGCGATTGCTTTATCTTCGTTTATATATATATATATATATATATTTTTTTTTATAGTCAATTATCGTTTATTAAGGAATAAATATGTATATATATATATATATATACAGGGTGTGACTGAAAGAATTTTATAGCGATACATAAAAATGTAGAGCTCCTTAAAACGAATATTTTTCCAATGGAACATGTGCTCTGAGAAGTCTTGTTTCGGAGTTACAGTGAAATTACTACAATTTGTGACACTGGTGTTTTTGCCCGACATAGGAGCACAAAATGTGCTGTTGCGAGACAACCAACAGCAGTCTTCCTAGACAGAAACTAAGCACACCGTCGTGTTCGCGATAAAATTCTGCTCCATCTGAAATATATACAAGGCCGATCAGAAGACGCGACATGGTCGCTTAGAAGAGAATTCGCCAAAAATGAAGTTCTTTATTAACGTTCACGCCAAATACTTTGAAATCATAACCCTTCAACCACCCACAGCGCTCAAAACGGCCAATGCGCAATTCATGGCGATCATTTTGGTACCAAACATATGTCAATGCGAGCTGTGGTTGCGAAGTAATTACGATTTTTCGGCGGGATGTCCAGATTAAGTGCATGTAAAATGACTGTGTGGCGACGTTCACTACCGCCGACGTGTCGCGCGACAGCCGCAGCGCGTCATTTTTCATGCACTTAATCTGGACATCCCGCCGAAAAATCGTAATTACTCCGCAACCACAGCTCGCATTGCCATACGTTTGGTACCAAAATGATCGTCATGAAATGCGCATTTGCTGTATATGTTAGCTTTGAATACGTGGGTGGTCGTAGGGTTATGATTCTAAAGTATTTGGCGTGAACGCTAATAAAGAACTTTATTTTTGGCGAATTCTCTTCTAAGCGACCATGTCGCATCTTCTGACCGGCCATGCATATTCTTCAGATTGAGCAAATTTTATCACGAACACGACGGTGTGCTTAGTTTCTTGCTTGGTTGTCTCGCAACAGCACATTTTGTGCTCCTATGTCGGGCAAAAACACCAGTGTCACAAATTGTAGTAATTTCACTGTAACTCCGAAACAAGACTTCTCAGAGCACATGTTCCATTGGAAAAAATATTCGTTTTAACGAGCTCTACAATTTTATGTATCGCTATAAAATTCGTTCAGTCACACCCTGTATATATATATATATATGTATAATTCCACCACCGTTCGGCATCTAGAAATCTGCAACCACGACATAGTGCACTTTTTTGCTTTACTCGTGATCAAAGAACGCCTTTCCGTACATGTCTGCATGCCTGCCCATAAACATGCAGTTCAATCTCCCCGAGAAAGGTCTATTTGTGACTCGATTTGCTGGCCAAGACGGCGTGAACTTTTGCAAACGGGTAGCACTGTACAGCGTAGCTGCGTAGTGAACGCTTAAAAGGGCGATCAATTACCTTGACCATTGGGTCGTCTTGTCTTGACAAGTTACACATGCAATCGCTATATCGGTCGCCATAGTACGCTATTAGTGTAGCTGATTCAACTATTAAATAGAATGTTTTTTCTGTAGTAGAAGGAATCCAGAAGGAATTGCAAGGCGGAAAGCAAATTTTGAACAAATATATATATATATATATATATATATATATATGTGTGTGTAACGGAATACATTTCGAAATATCCAAAATTACAGCAGCTACAGAAGCGAAGAATACGTCGTACATGCGCTTTAATGTCTCCAGCACGAAGCCTATAGTGTGGAGCTGCCATTTGACCATACGGGCTTTGCTACGGTCGTCCGGCTTTTGATGAATTGAAGGGGCACATTTGCATAAACAGTAGCGTGTAGTTAGAGAATGATCCTGAAAGACCGGCCGACAGGGCTTACGGGCAGGGCTCGCCTCCCCTGCCTGTGAAAGTGTTAAGGTGGATTGTTTCTGTGCTTCGTGGCCGGGAGCCTAGCTTGAGATATGCGTATCGCATTAAGCATTAAGCTGCAACCGACAACGACGAGTGCTTAATATAATTTGTGCAAAGCGACAAACGGAAGACGAATAGAAAGAGGCACGTTGGTTCTTAATTTAAAGGTGGTGCGTGCGGCCAACGTGCATAACAGTTAGTGACGACTTGCTGCACTGCACGTTTCTAATGTCTAATGGTCTCCCTCCAGCACACCATTCAGCAACAATAACAACATCGACAACAGTAACAACAACAACAGGAAAAAGCAGAACAACAAGAATTGCTAAGACGAGACGGCGCGAGTAACAGGCAGGCAATAGAAATGTCAGTAACAAGGACAATGAGAATCGCAACGACAACACCAACAAAGTGTTGCTGAAGTGTTAAGTATCTAACTCCTTCCTCCGCTCTAGCAGAAGTTAGATTGTCCTTATCCTGGATACGCTTGGATGGTAATTGGGGCCCGATACAGTAACGTAGTAGTAGTAGTAGTAGAAATTTCTTTGTTTGTGTTAGCATCTGCAATGTAATGCTGAAGTCTTTGACCCAGTGGCTAAAAGTGATGAGATTAATTTTTAAGCATTTATTCAACAATGAAATGTAATATTGAATTCCATGCTTACAGGGTAATATGAGGAATTTTGTTTTAAATAATATACTCATGGCATAATCAATGGCAATAACCGCCCGCCGCACTATACGCATCCTCCTTAGGCCTCCGGCGAAGAAGCTAGCGAACGAACAACGATTAATTGCCAAAC
>QVRM01006371.1:0-78466 GCA_003439945.1 Dermanyssus gallinae
TAGGTCGGACCAGGCCGCGTTAGAATCGAGTGATACCACGATCCGATCTAGAGATCCTTGTGTTATGTGCTCTGGTACATAACCGCTAGCCGCGAAAAACTAATGAGAGCAGCCTGCAATGAATCGGCAGTCAAACTATCCGTCTAGGGCGCCCCTATAGCGATAAAGAGCTGCTTACTTTGGACAACCAGTCCGGGTAGCAGGGTAGGGCAGTGTCGACCGATCTGCGTACCTCCTAAGCCACCAGCATCAAGAGAAGCGCAGCTTAGGTCTAAGACAGATATTCTAAATCAACTTTTAGCAGGGATTGCAGGGTACCCCGGAGTAGTTCATCAAAACGCTCTAGTGGGTTGCACGTTCTCAAAGCTGGCGAACATCAGAGTTAATACATTATGCGGGACGTGGATAGGCTGTGTCTCAGTAGGTGTAATGCTAGGTGCGTGTCTAGAGTCGGCGGCACTATGGTTGGCGTCCGGCCAGTTTCTTTCTTGAGCGCACCCTCTACCGCCGTTTCTGTGAGTGACGCATCTAGTAGTTCTGAAATGTTCTATTTTAACTATTGTGTTGAAGCAATTTAAGGTCACACAATGTATCTGCTGGTGGGTATTACGCAACGAAAGGAATAAGCAAGAATATAACTATGACCACAAAAGGGCATGCATAGGAAAACATCATCGCTAATTGTTTTCTGGCCAAGCTGACTGGAACAGGAACCTTTGGCTAGTAGTCTTGACATGGTATGGCATCACGCCGCGAACAGAGTGCAAATGGGAGAGAGGCAAGATTAAGAGAAAAGTAGGGGAAAGAGTGTGTGGGGCAGGGAAAGCGACAGAGAAGGGGAAAGAAAACAGAGAGAGCGGAGAGACGTGTATCAGAGCTGTTCTGTGTGGCTATGTTGGAGCCACCAACTCAGCGTACTTCATCAAAGGTGCAGTAGATTATTGCGCTTGGTGCCCCAACAAGTGGTCGTCAAGCTCTACGATACGCCGAGATATTCAAAGTTGGTTTCTGCCTGCGCCTTTGTTCTGCTATGCATTCGTTCTGCATGGGTTTCCCTGTATGCTGTGAATGGGCGCGCTTGCCCGCCAGCTTGTCGATCTGTCCGTCGGTGCGTACGTACGTTAAAGTTGAAAGTCGTCGACGACGACGACGACAGCGAACGAACCTGTCGCCTCTGATGCTGAGAAGGCAGACGAAAAGGCAAATGGGGAAATGGGTTGCACACCATCGTTCTTCTCATCAAAATCACTACAGTCGACTTCTCTACGTCGTCGACCGCCAGATGGAAGGCACATCAAGAATCAGCTAAATTCTGACTGACAGCCAACTCCGCATGCTCGGCTACCGCCGCTGATGCTGCTGCTGCCCCTGCCGTTACAGCTGCGCAGTCCCCGCCGTATCGTTCGTTCGTTCGCTCTCACTAATTTGTAGAACAGACGTTCTCGAATCGCAGACGCTGTTAAATCTGGTCTCTGTCTTGGCGAGTATTTGCCCCACTACACAAATGCCGTCGTTATTCCAATGCCTCGTTGAGTGTGGACGTCAGGGTAGTGTGAAGGAAGCGTAGATTCCCGGACGAGACAGGGAAAGCGGCAAATAGGGAAGGAGAAAGGGGTAAGAGTTGTTGTAGTAGCAGTAGTTGTAATAGTAGTGGTAGTAGGTGTAGTAGTTGTAATAGTAGTAGTAGGTGTAGTAGTTGTAATAGTAGTAGTAGTTGTTGTTGTTGTGATAGTGATGATGATGATGCTGTTGGTGGTCATGGGCAGGTGGAGAATAGATGCTTGATCGAGTGGAGGAGGAGGTCGATTTCGCTGGTCTGTCGTCACGCCAGAGTCCCGCCTCTAGCAGGATTGTGATGACGATGAGGCCGCTGCATCAGCAGCAGCAACGACCGAGTGCGTCTCGTGTAGTTGTAGTTCAAGTGTGTGAAGCAAGCATACAAGTCCTTCAGTGGGTTTGCGATCTCAAGCTCAAGTAGTACACGTGCTCGTCGTCGTCGTAGCGTTAGAAGTAGTAGTAGTTGTAGTAATAGTAGTTAGGAGTAGTTTACTACGTAATAGTAGTAGTAGTAGTAGTTTACTACGTAATAGTATAAGTAGGAGGAATAGTTTACTACGTAATAGTAGTAGTAGTAGTTGTAGTAATAGTTAGTAGTAGGAGTAGTTTACTACGTAATAGTAGTAGTAGTAGCAGTAAGTGCGGTTGGCGTGCGTTTTCTCTCACTCTCTCGCTTGCCCCCCGTTCTTTGTTGCCTAGTAAAAATTTGCCTGCTGCTTTCAGAGCAGCATAGACATGCCGCCGGAAGTGACGTTGTCACTCTCATAGCCAATACTATTCACTATCGATCGATCGACGACTATGACAATGATAGGATGGATGGTGATAATGATGATCATGAGCCATGATACGCGCATGAAGAGCTGCTGGCTGCGAACGATGACCGTACAAAGATGTGGGTATGTGTGTGGGTAGGTGTTTGCGGCGTACGTGCGGCCGTGCTGGGCTTGGCTGTCTGAACTCTGTCTCTCTATTTCTCTCTCCCTCTAAGAAATCGAGAGTTAGAGGGATCTCGAGAGAGAGAGAGAGACGTAAAGCTTGCGTATCCAGCTGACGCTGATGAGTGCACCTCTTCGGAACGCGAGCTTGTCATTCAGACCGAGCTCAGATGTCAGCTGCATCTGGCGAGTCTGAGTGGGGGAGAAGTGGTGGTGGTGTTGGCGGCGGTGCTAGTGGTATTGCCGCAGGTCGCAGGTCCGAGGAGTCGTTTCGAATGCGAGGCCAGAAGTTGTGGTTGTTGGCTGGTGGTAGGTTTCGCGTTTGTGTTAGTCATATTCCTAGTCGTAGACGGTATGGAGTACTTCCATAGTAATCACCGAGCAGTTGTTGTTGTTGTTGTTATACTAGTAGTCGTAGTAGTAAAAGTAGTAGTAGTAATAGTAGTAGTACTGGTGGCGGTATAGAGGCATACGTCCGGCGGCTAGCACGGCGCGTTGATTGCAAGACGGACCGATTGGTAAGCACTTGCCGACCGAGTCCAATACGTGTAAGCCTTTCGACAGCAGCAGCAGCAGCAGTTCGAGCCGCCCAGCAGCGCCGCAGTTCTGTTCGTTTTCGAGATGCCAATGCCAAACGCGGCACGTCGGTAGCGCAAGCTGTCCGCTTCACTACGGACATCATGACAAGCAAGAGAGCGCAAACGATAGTTCAGGGGTCGACTCGTGAGTCAAAGCGTACTCACAAACTGGTAGTCGGGGTAGTCGGTTGAAGCAAAATCAATAAAGCTCCTCCAACCCTCAACCCGATCAGGACCATCGCTCATAGCCCCTCAGCAGATCAAGCAATATATCAACATCCATTGCCAATGTTATTAGTAATAATAAATCTACGCGCCTGAGTTTGCTGTTTGCCCTAGCTCGGACCGAATGTACTGTCTACCAGATGCCCAAACCGATTAGACTTAGATACAGCCAAAAATTCATATCGTCGTACTCAGTGAAGTGTAGCATAGAGAACCAGAAATGTAGAAGTACGTGGCTTAAAATTGCGGCACGGCCCCGCCAGGATTGTCTTGTAGCAATTCAACTACTCCAACTACCACCAGGCTGTCCGATGATTGAGTCTCACTCATTTCAAGCCATTGTGTAGTTACGATATCATTTTTAAGACAAACGAGTCCAAACGGAATTTGGAAAGACAAAGTCGAATGTCCGCTAAGGTTACTCGCTCCACTGCTGAAATGAGTAAAGTCGTGGCGATGGGAGAGGACTACTAGAAGCACGGACCTATAAGCATTCCGTCCACGCACCTCTAGAACATGCGACATACGAAGACGTTTTATTTCAGTGTATTCGCTCATCGGTGTAAGCCGTCTCCATATATATATATATATATATATATATATATATATATATAGGAAATGTGTTCGTTAAGTGTTAAAATGCTTGTATAATAGTACAAATAGAACTTCTCTTTGTAAGTACGATTGGGTGAAAAGTTTTAGAATAAGCAGCCTTAAACGTATACGATTTTAAGTAATTGCTTTGTGTCAGCGTATATTATTACAGTTACCAGTAGTATTTGCCTTGTATATTCACATCCATGAGAGTTGTAGTAGTTGTTGTTGTGATGATGATGATGATAACGGTGATGCTGGTGACAGTGGTAGCGGTGGTAGTATTGTATGTTGTATGTATTGCCCACACAACGAAATGACAGTCCCCCTATACGAGGTTAAGTAATATTTACAGTGCATACGTTCTCGGGAGACAATTGTCGCTCCACTTGTGCAACGAAATAACTCTAAAACTCTATTAATAAAATAAATGAGCTACTTTAGCCGCTGAAAACTGTAGTTGGTTAAAGAATATTGCATATTTGTAATCACTTTAAGCGATAAGCGAATACTCCAAAATAGCAAACCGTCTGAGTCGGCTAAGTAGGTGTAGGCTGAAGGTCACTGATAATTCACTAGTCAACCAGTAAGTGTTAAATAATAAAGTATTGACTCTTTCCTAAATGCTTGCGAGAACAATCTATCTTGAAATTTTTGACCATACGATACAATTCCATATCGTGCTAAGTATTGCAGTACAATAGGACTGCTTTTGTTCAGACATCTTTGCTGAGCCAAACATCCAGATATCCAGTCGTCTGCAGCTTGTTGTCTCAGAAGAAAGTTAATGGCCTGTAACGGCCAATAGTAAGTTTTTGTTGTTGTTGTTGTTGTTGTTGATGGCCCAATAGTATATGTATTTACACGTGTGTCTGCGTACGCGTGTAATATGGGTACTCTTGGCACACTCCGAATTAATGCCATGAATCCGTGGCGATCCGCTGAGCGAGGGAGGGTTTTGAACGCTCCAAAGATCGCTCGATTTGCTTGTCCGTCACCCGGCGAACCACCAACCTAGTCTGGCCTTCCACTAGAACGCTGGGACCGCCGTGCGGCCGATAGGACATGAAATAAGCTACCAGCCAAAGCTTTCTCTCGTCCTACCTAGAGAAGCGACGAACCAAGAATTGCCGTCAGCCTGATCCTAATACTCAATTAATTATCTGTCTGCAGGCCAGACCGTCGCGCGGCGTCAGCCGGAGCCCACTATAGAGGAGGAAGAGGAGGATAAATGTGTGACAAGATTTGGTGAGAGAAGAAAGGTAGTTGTAATCCCTGCCCGTCCGCGCTCCCCCCCCCCCCCCCCCTTTCTCTCTGGTTTATCCCCAACGTAAGATCAACGCTCACTAAGACGGTGACGTTGGTGGTGCCGATATTCGATGTAAATGAGATGGCGTTTTTGCTTTTTGAAAAAAAATTGCAAACAACTTCAATCTTCGCGGTCCAATGCATATATTGCTGTGAATCGACATTGCTGAGTCGTTCGTGCTTCGATGAAAGTTGTTTCAGCTTCAGCGGCTGACTCGCCCATGACGAGTAGCCGTTCTAAAGTGCACTTTCGGCTAGCTCACCTCGGCGGTAACTGTCGATAGTCCGTACACGAACCAGATTGTCAAATAAACTAGACCTTATTGCGATTTACTGCTCGCTCTGTCGACTACACAAATATATATATATATTTATATATATATATATATATATATATATATATATATATATATATATATATATATATATATATACAGATATTGCCGTTCTGTTTGATACGCTTCTATTTTCTAGATACGCTCAGTAAACGCTCACCATATCTATTTTATCTACTTTTGGCAGAGTGAAACGCCAAAGTCCTATCTCGGAAATATCACTGTGGTTCGACAAAACTGTACGTTTGAAACATGAACAACAGAGCACAACAAGTTCAGCAATCGATTGTCTTACTGCGTCATTCGAACGAGTGCTGAAATGCACAATTTAAAGGAAATCGCGATGGAGATCATTTTCAGTTTCCTGTTTCTCTAGACCGCTCGTGACACTCAAACTACCCACCACGACCCGGGGTAGGTTGTGGTAGTTTTTTGGTGCGACTCCGCAAGTAAGTAAAGCTGCTCTATCTACTACTTACCTGCGCCTCGCGTATCTCTGCCGCGATCCATACGGTACTTGCGGCTCAGTTCGAACTCGGCGTCATACAACGCAGCTTCTTCACAGCGACAAACACGCGGGCGTCACCATCGTCCCTATAGGCCTCGGGGGGAGTCTATGAGTACACGACAACAAACTAAATTGATGACTAGACTGGTGATGGCCGCCGGAACACAACAACTGTCTGGCGACTTGTTTCGCTGGCAGCCCACCAGAACAACGTACACGGTTCTGCTTGTCCAATGCCTTCACTGTGTCTGTGTTCTATGTTTCTCTACTGCCACTAGATAGACGTAAGATCATGACTACAACTGCATAAAGCTAACGCTGCCTACTAGCTTCGTCAGCAGCAATTCAAGCGACGTGGCCCTTCTAGTTTGTTGGATGAGTTCCGAGCAGCAGGTGCCGCCGCCAATGTTTCGGTGAATATGCCGAGGATATGCTTTCTCCTCGTCCGTGATCATCGTCCAACCGACGCAGTCGCCGTTAACTACTGCCTACGTAACAACTAGGGGCTAAATGCTACAATGCTGCGTCGTAGGCAGATCGTAAGGCAGATGCCGGCTATAAACAAAGGTTTCGCTAGAACACCGATGAATGAATCACAGACGCAACAAATATTAGCCGGCACGGCATCGCCATCGTTATTAGTCTTGTTGTCTTGTTAACGAACCGGCACAAGTAATGTGATCACGTCTACCTCTCTCCGTTTCCCTCTCTCTCCTCTCCTCTCCTATCTCGCTCTCTCTCTCTCTCTCTCTCGGTGCATCGGCCTCTGCTTGTATCGACTGGCCTATGTATCGCACATTTATCCATAGGAGAATAGGAGATTAAACTGCTGTCGCTTGTCTGACTAGCAACAACGCCTGCAAAATGATAAGAACTAACTCTACTAGAAAGTGTAATTTTTCAACTTCGTAAATTTCAGCGGTTGGTTCAGCGCGTCAGATACTAGTTGTCCAGGCTAGCGAATGCTCGGCTTTATAAGCAGTAGTAAAACCTCCAGTAGTAGAAAACCTGATGCAAAGCTCGATCGCTAACGCTTGGATGGTTGCCGCAACACGCCTCTGCTGCTTGTCTGTTCACAAAGTTTTATTAACGTTGCATTAGCATTTGTTTGCAAAAATGCGAATGTGCTTGGGTTTCGTCGAAAACGCAGCTAGTTTATTGAATATTCTTTTCGATAACTAGGGTTCGTCGCAAACCCTAGGTCAAACTTTCAGATTTTCTATAGAAGTACTCTACATTGTCAGCTACTTTCGACCGAGGCTCTTTCTTGACAGGTTGATTTTTGCCATGGTTAATCAGAACGGGTCCTTCGTCTCACTAATCGACGTTAAAACACAAGGCAATTTTGTTAACAGACATACGATAATGTTATGTCTACTAAAAACAAACATGTTATATATATATATATATATATATATATGCAGCTTGTGTAAATAACTGTATTTCATTTGAGGAGCTGCGCTCCAAGGCTTTGTATCGAATGATGACCATAATATGCGCTGACTTCAGTAGTTGTTTTTCGCTGCCGCTACTTGCGGTTTCATTACGCGGTATGCTATCGATAGTAGTTGTCTAGAACAAATCGTGCCAGATGATGCGAACCAACCTGGTTGTTACGGAAAACCTAGATCCGAGGATCGTCTGCAGGAGGAGCTTTAAATTGATTATGGCTTTTCCCTACAGACACTCACGCCTTGTCAGCCGCTTGATAAGATGATGCAGGATGCAACTCTAGACGTTGCTGCATCTCAAATCTAGACTTAGCCAGCACCGGCTCCTCGAAGGGCTTTTCGTCTGGCTTTTCTACTGTTGCTGTTGTTGTTAATGTTGTTGTTGTTGCTGTTGTTGTTGCGTTTGTTGCTACAGTACTGTTGCTCATATCGTTGCTGTCGACACTGTTTTAGCAGTTTGAGATTCCTTTCAGTCTGTGTTCGCCTTAAGACAGGGTAACGCGGGTACAGGTAGCTGCCGAAACAGATGTGTCTGCCAACTTTAAAACGGCGGCAAAACGCAGACAAAAATACGTGCAACAAATGCACGTCTAGCTGCACCAGCGGTCACTTATTTAGAAAAACTGTACTGTACAGCGATCGTGTAATATATATCGTTCTATATGTATACAGCTATGCGTATATATATATATATATATATATATATATATATATATATATATATATATATATATATATGTATATATACATATATATGTATAAATAAATTGCAGACCCATCTGTACTCGTTTATTTATTACGCACTTAGACTCGCCAAATCTAGCAGGTGCACGTTTGTTTGTCCTCGTTGCTTGTCGATGCTAATCAGCGGAATGCTCTTCAAACAGTTAGTTGGTGGAAGTACCGCATACTGCTTGCTGTAAGTCCTGCTCGCGTTTGCAAGTTCTACACAAAAACAGTCTGAAGGTTTTAGGTAGGACTGGCAGGCATTTGTCTTTGTGTGTATCTCTGCAAAGGCGCAAGCGCCGGTGTACCCGCCGTGCAGCAACCAGTCAGCCTGTAACGCATCCTAGGCATGGTCCTGTTGTTCCATTATCCCTTTGTGCCGTCTTCCAGCGACTCCCACTGTGAGAGCAAAAACTCTCTTCTCAAGCTGCTTCTGCTGCTGCTGTTGCAGCCACAGCCGTTCCATGATCACAGAACAGCTGTGCCGATGCCATATTTTCTTTTCGGTCCTGCGACCCTTACTGGTGGAGGGCCAGCCCCACCTGATGGAAAAGAGAGGCAGGTGGTGGGCGTCGTGCAGGTGGGGATGGGTAGTGTATTGTCTCTCTCTTTCTCTGGTCGGTCGTCGGGCCTGTGGTGTGGCCTTGAAGATGGCGACGTTTACCGAACGAGAAAGACACAAACACGCCTCGACTTAAACCTCAGAGCCTAGCTGGAACAGAAAAACGCGCCTACCACTGGACGCCCCTACCTACGCGTTTCATTTGGGCGAATAATGATTTCGTTCATGGCATGTGTGATCGGCGCCAACCTATTTAGATAGGACTGAGGAAGCTGCGTGTAGTAGCAGTAATAGTTAATGCTATTGTTACTCGTGAAGTAACCGAAGTGCGCATCTCAGGCTGAAGCTACGTGTCGGCGGGTGGTTGTTATTATGTCTTCCCTGTACGTCACAATGCTTTTCGTCCATAAGGTAAGAAGTAGCCATTGAAGATTGAAGCTAGCTAACATACACCGCCGTATGTGTCACACGCAAGATAGATCAGGTTATTGGACTAAAGATAATCTTAATGATTGGGCCGCAAAACAGCCTCTGTCGTTTGGACACCGCGTCAGCAAGTCCATAATACCTAGCTTTTAACAAGCTGTCTACAGTTGAAACGTGCCAATATACCGGCTTACGTATCACTCGTAAGTGTAAAATAATCTAGGTGGTCATGCGCGGTGAAACCAGATGCTGAGCGTACTTGAATACGATTTAACACGACTACAGGCAAAAAGGTCGCCTGGTATACCATAAGATCTAGCTAAGTTAAGTGTAATCGGTCGGTACAAGCTCAGTGGGAAATTTAAAGCTTACGAGGAAATCGTGTTACGGTAACAATACAAATAAACCACACCGCAATAAATTAAGCATCGCAAAAAAGCTGCTCTTCTGGTTTGCTGTACCCTGTTGGGAATTCGTGAAGTACTCCACCATAATTGTGTTTGGCTTTGACTCTTAGGCATACATTGTCAAAGTGAGTTAGACACATCGCGTTTTGCGTACTGAGGTCATTGTCTATTAAAACTTATCTTTAAGATCTTCTCAAGGCTATTGCTTAGGTCCTATATACTCGACGGCTGTGCAACCTTGTCCGCACCTCGCATTGTTTAGCTCCACGCAACCGCATTTCAAAATAACAGGGCAGATTCTACGTCTAAGCTTCGTATGGAGATACTCCACAATAATGCATAATAGGCCAGATTTAAAAAACATTTCATCGGGCCATTGATATAAGCATAATTGTGCATCCGCACGAAGGAAGGTACATCTAACAAAAATATTATTAATGTCTTTTAGCGCATATTGTTCACAGGAGCGTTCGGCAAAACAACTTTAAACAGGGAGATGTCGATAGAGACAAGCATTTGTGATAGGGCCTCGGCATAAGCCTTCCCGCGCAAGAGTAAAGCCTGGCCATTATAGGCGACGGCTATCCAAATGCATGATCTGGGAGCCCATATCACTACGAGCCTTGATTTTTGTTACTTTATAACTCAACTAGTTACGATTTCATCTTCTGCTGCCTTGGCATCAATGATCACAAGGCCTGTTTACGTTTATAGAGACCCATTTTACTACTGCTTAAATTCATGTATTTGTGTTTGGTCTTAAAGAGCCAGCTGAATAATACAGAGAAACAGACCCGTTTTTACACCGGCTTAGCGGCAGCTAATTTTATGACACGATTGCAACGTTATGTCGTCTCTATTCAAGTAGGTTGTTCTACACTAGCGTAGGCGAGCGAGTAAATAGTTTTTTCAGATTTCATTTGCGAAGTGCTTTAGTAGGTCTCACTAAAGCAATTCGTCTACCATATCATGAAGTCCAATGTGTAGTAGCGATTCGCACATATTGCCTGCGCGTGTTGCTTTGGTAGCATATTGTTGGAACATACATACTAGGTGCAGAACTCCATCAGTTATTATAACTTTGTGTTAAAAAGACAATTTTAGCTTTTCGGTTGTCACGCTGTGCCAGCAGGGGAAAAACAAGCTATTATAAGCCGGGCTGTGCATGCCCTTTTAATAGCACCACACGCCACAAGCCCGGAGTTAGAAAGCGGCGCGTCAACTTTGTGTCATGCTAGAGCACATAGGGCGTGGATTAGGACTCCACCGCCCCGTGAAACAGGATTTTTTTCTATATATGAAATATATTCCCTGTATATATTTACGCTGATGTTTGCTGATCAAACCTATTCAGTAAGCCGTAGCATGTTAGTTTCTAGAGCGCCAGCCTTGACAATAGATCGGGCATTGAGGTGGGTACACCTCAACTGGGCCTGTGTACTTTGTTCACGAGACTAGCGCGAATGGATCTCTAAGTGAAATATGAAGCTGGGCTAAAGGCGTTCCACAGATACACAATGAATATGGCCATCTACTTTGAGATGATTGTAGGGTTTCCCAGATTGTAAAACAGACACTAATGGCGCACATTTCTCACATGCACCAAAAAAATTCTATATATATATATATATATATATATATGATCATGATCTCCAAAAAAGATTTTAACATCGATATAGGGATCGATCGATTGAACATCGACCCTTTCGGTACAAAATAATGGCAATGCGTGGTGGCAAAGTAATCGAGATTGAGTGCACGCAAAAATGACCTACTCCATTAGATAAATCCACTCTAGGTTATTTATGCATGCACTCAATCTCGACATGCCCGCGAATACATCTTAATTACACCACAATCACGGCTCGCATTGCCATATATTTGATATAAAAATAATTGGCATAACTGTGTTATTTTTAAGGGCTGTGAATGATCGTATGGTTGTGATTTTGAGGTATTGGGCGTGAAGGCTAACGTAGAACTTCATTTTTAGCGAACTCTCTTCTAAACGGGCATGTCACATCCTTTGGTCGGCGTTATATTTTCCTCAGAGGAAGCACCCTTTTCTCACGAACACGACGATGTGTTTAGTTTCAGTATAGGACTCTGCTTAGGACGCCCAAACCTGGAGGATATGAAAGGTTTCCCTGTATTTGATTTGGTGTATACGTTCATAAGACAAAATTGCTACCTCTTATATATATATATATATATATATATATATCAATCCGCAATTGGGATGTAATCACCGGCATTTCTGTCGTTTATCGGGCTTCCGGCAATGGCCCAATAGAGACAGGACTCTCTGACCTTTATTGGTTCATAGCCGGATAAATACTGACGCCGCCTGAACTCGTTAGCTGTAGTTCTTGTGATCTCCTGCATGCGTTTCCTCCTCAAACGTTTCACATACTTTTGCAATGTATACTTTTTGCTCCAATGGCTTTCCTATATATATGTATAAGTACGACTTATTTTAGAAGACACATTTTGTGCAATTCTCTTTCCTATATTTCTAGTTTTGTTTCCATTCTGCAGCGCATCTTTTTTTAAGAGCTAGCTTAAACTATGAACTCGGCATTTACTTCAACGATTTTTCGGAAGCCACATTTGAAATAGCAATTATTTGTGATTCTATGCATTACGTACTAGTGAGTCGGGAACTGTTGGAAAGAGTCATTTTTTTCCAGGAACGTCAGGATTTTCTAGACTTTAAAACATTTTTAAGGAGGTTGTTCTAAATTTTAGTCAATTACCCATCCCCTAAGGGCTTGGAATTGCCATGACGCATATCTTTAATTCACCGAGGGCTGCACATGTTGAGATGACTAGTGTTCCCCAATAGTCCTTGTGGCAGCATGGTCGCTGAATCTCAACGGTATAGTTTATCATCTACCCTTAATGAACATAGCTCAAGACAATTCGATTAACAATAGGAATTAAACCGGCTACATTCTAATAGATAACAACCATGACTAGCAGACTAACCCCCTAGACTACGCCGCCAACAGCTACGTTTGGGAGGCGATTGGGACGCCACAGTCGATTTAAAGTACTTTCAACCAATCACGATCGGGCTCTTCCTTCTTAGGTGTGTGTGGGTGTGACGCCCGGTACTGCATTTTAGACACGTTTTTCAGATAACCAGATATATTAGGTTTATTTTTTTACTTGTGTCTACATAGGAATTGTTTTACTTGTGCCTGCATATGACTTTTTTTACTTGTACTTACGTAGGACTTCGTTCTATGTTGTTTCTGGTTTCAGTAGGTATTACCCCCTTTTTGACTTTTTTGTCGAACTTCCAGGGGCTTTATTCCGAATGTTGCGTACTTATGTGGGCTCATTTTAACAACAGCAATTCCTTATGACAACATCAAATGACCGACCATAGAACCAAAGGGAGCCACAGAAATGTTTCATCTTGTTTTTTCTAATGCGTTACATATACACCCTTGACTTGTTCGAACACAAGAAAGAGATGCTCTCAGACAGGATCGAACCTGCGATCGACCACAGCAGAAGCCCGGTAAGCCTTTTGCACTGCTTACCCAGGCCACGCCGCCGTCACAGCCTAATTAAGGTGATTACACGCTTATTGATCCATGGACAACACCCGGCAACGCACCCCTCCTCGGTAGGGTCATGAGGAAAGCGGCGCCCGGTAGCGGCTGGACCTTGCGAAGCTTATTATTCAATTAGCAACTCTGTTAGCGCACCATTACAATGAGAGTGCTACTACAGACAACACATTTACGCGGTAAACATCAAGGTAATCAAGGTATATCAATAGGCAGCGTGCACGACTCCAATCCAATCATAATACAAACGTATACTATTGTTCTTATAATATTGTAGTAAAGGTTTCACGATGCATAAATAAGAACTACAGTTAGATTTGTAGATGGGCCATACGTATATAATACACAATCTTCTTTATTAAAAACAGGGGGTTTTAAGATATCAAACACTCTTCATCGCAATAGCAGTAATAGTGAGCAGCGAGGTTAACGTTATACGATGGTATTATAAACGACGTTAACATTGGCTGCTTGGCTATTAATACATTCGGTCAAAATAACATAATCTACCTGCAATATACTACGCTGCATAAGAATATAAATATAACTTAAGAGATTCGCGTGCAGAGACAAGAGATTTTTTGTAGACAAATTATGTTTACTGAAAAAGCTGAAGGCTTCAGTTTCATTTAATCTCTAGAGAAAATATCGCAATGATTCTAAAAAAAAAAAAAATATTCAGTGTAACATTGTATATACCACTCCTTGATGCAGCTATTTGTTACGCTTGCTACATTCCCAACGGAAAGAAAGGATCTGGGTTTTGTAGCCGTTGTGTTTGATCAGTTATAACTGATTGTTAAATAATTGCTAATCGTTAAACCCTTATGTTTGCTATGTCTCTAACATCTTCAGCGTTGATTTTAGATCAGTAAGCATTCTACTACATACCATGAGGTCATCGGCATAGAGAGCTATATCACTATCGGTATATCACTGTGTTAGACTGAGAATAGAAGCGGGCTAAAATTACGGCTAGAAAGAGCCGGAGGTTTGCAAGAAGATTTGGAAACAAACTGAATAACGACAACACACATTAGCTGTTGTAATTTTAGACATAATAAAATTCATTTTGTTAAGTCTTATGCTGTTGATAACATTGATCATTGCTACTATATAGAGAACATATATACGCACAGGCAGAGCATGATTTGTATACTTAAGTACCAGAATCGTGTTAATAGGTAGGAACCAAGAACATGCTTTTTGTGTAGTTCTTGTAAAAAAAAGTCCATTTCACTTTTGAATTTACTCTTTCTGAATTGGAATTGGAACCTAATAAAATTAGTGACCTATGTATTTTGCTTTTTTTAGGTTACAGTTAAAGCTAGTTCAGCGCATCAAACTAGACAAGCACATGTGCATTGTGCTTATCATAGAGCAAATTGATTAAGGCAAGCTTGTCTAAGGATTGTTGCTCTTTTCTTCTAAATTTCCAATAGGCGGGTTCTCTACTTATTTTTGCCCACTCATTCGCGTGTTACGGTGTACGATTATGGGGTGCACATTTATGTAATGACTAATGTATTAAACAATTTCTAACTATATTGAATAAATGAGGTGCCTCTTTATAATAATAATAATAATAATAATAATAGAGTAGCTGACTGAGCAAACAAACAAGCTTTTCTACGGCTGTGTCAGATCAAACATAAAAAAGCAAACACTCTTTACATATTTTCGGGTTAGCTATATACGTATATATGAGAGTGTGTCGTGCACAACCGTCTACACTGTTCTAGAGCTGGCCCTCACCATGACTGCCAACATTTGTTTTGTGACACGCCGATAATTGGACGTATAAGGGCAAAACCGTACACGGGCATTAGACTTACGGAAAAACGAAGTCATGGTCATCGTACATATTATCAATAAAACGCACTAAAAAAATTCGCACCAGATCGTTTACTTTGTCGATAAGCTTGGCCGTAATTACGGTGTATTCCTAGTCATCATTCAAACACTCTCGGCTTTCACCATGAATATCAGCCGGTTGAACACCTTCTACAGTCAGATTTTTTTTGGAGGAGGCTTAGGTTTTAAAATGCACTTACGTACGACTAAGTAAAAGCATAACAGAAGCTGGTAAGCATACTAACATGCTCATGCTTAGACGCTCAGTCACCTAACGGCAAGTGTCGCAGGGGAGCCTTGGCGCCTGACAAGAGTCGAGCCGAAGAATTAAGGCAATGCCCATTGAAACTCTACATATACAGGCAGTGCCTACAAATATGTACCTTCCTTAAGACGATTCTCCAACCTGCGGAATTATTTATGCAGAAGACTACCTACACACAGGCGGCGGGGAAATCTCGGATGTTTTAAATCGTCAAGTTCTGCTTGTCGAGTCGCGCGTTGGCAACAACTCTCAAACGCGTTTTACCATTTTGCTTTCTCCTGCTTCTTTTTTTGCCTTGTTGATACGTTAAATAGGCTTTGCAGCGGCGCCCCACACATCGTATAGTCTAGAGGGTACACCTTGTCGTAGTACAAGCACTGCGTCGAGTCAAGCTTCCTATCCGGCTTAAATAGCCCTGAAAATTGCCGTGATTCATGACGACCTGGGTCAGGTGGTGTGTGAGACGACCCCCCGGGACGACTCATCCACTGGCGGATGTTCGGAATGAGGTTCCTCACGAGCGTTGCTGCTCGTGAGGAACCTCATTCCGAACATCCGCCGTGATTGCTCGTCCGGGATGCTATCCCACTTGTTCTGCCACCGTTCGAGTATTACCTTGCGTTGCTCATCTAAGTTTCATCTGGGTTAATCCACTGATGCCGACGTTCAGCTGCTTTTAGATCCCAGGGCACTCGTCGAGCCCGGTGGCGTGGTGGCATGCGTCTGCGCCTCGCGACCGGAGGAGACACATAGGTGCGCGGGTTCGAGCCCCACCGTTGCACATTTGTCTTTATGGGGATCCGTCTATGAAGCAATGCGAAAAGCAGTCCCATGGACGCTAAATCTTGGCTGAGAGTCAGCCCCAAAAGGATTTTTTCTTTTAGGTGCGAGTGTTAGGCCGGCACTTCTCATCCATTTATTGGCATCAGCCAGCAAAGTCAGAAATCTGATAACACCTTGCTGTTCTTCAGTCATCGAATTTTGCAATAGGGGCTCCATGATATTCTCACACGCGCTGCGGTAGGACGGGACATACAACTGCGTGCTTTTCTCCTCGGTCATGCGCACAACCACGCCGGGCACTCCATTGGGTCCCATGTCTCACTACGTTATCTCAAAAAGGCACATTCGAATTTCAACAGATTTTAGTAGCTGCAACGCTACGTACCCTTTGATTTGATATATATATATATATATATATATATATATATATATTTTCAATTTCAATTCAATTTCAAACGTGGTTTATTCACGGAACTGCATTTTACAACGCTTAAGTTCTCGGTAAATAAAAATGGTTGAAAAAGATGAATCAAACAACATGGCAGATAATTACCTTCGACAAAATCCAAGAAGTGCTTTGTATAAGCACTTTACATACAGTGGTATTACAGTAGTTAATGATTTAAACAAGAACTTCAAAGCAGCAATTGGTGCGTTTGTTAGAACGCCGAACACCACATGAGGCAACAAACTTGCAAATATAACACACAAACAAAGTAGTCCACTAGTACAGCATCAACACAACTTACAACAACTATGTCTAAAAACATGTGGATGAATACAATCAAAAACTGAGTGTGTCCTCGTATACGAAGCACAACATTTGTAATACCAACTATACCTAGATCACACGCCTGGTTCCGACTGTGAAATTAACAGCCACTGCTTTAACTCGCGAGAGAAGGGGTGTTTCGTGGTGAGGCATCTTATGCGTTTAGGAATGCGGGTCCAGGTTTCAGGAAGGCGGTACGCAAGTGCGTGTTGACTAGACTTCAAGGATACAGAGGGCACTACAAAAGTTGTTGTGCGCCTACCTGATGTTCGACTCATGGTAGGAACTAGTGCAAATGCGATCTCCATAGGCACAATACCACGCGAAATTTTGTAGGCTAACGTTGAAACCCGCAGCGAGTAAATGCTTTCTACCGTGAGTAGGTTAAAACAAATGAGCAAGTCACGGACCTAATCCCTTCGCCTTCTAGCAAAAATGGCTCTAATTGCATCATTCTGTATCACTTTTGCTCTTCGGAGAGTTCCGTCGTAGCCACCTCCCCGGAGAAGGATTCCATAACATAGAACTGGTAAAAACACGGCATTGTACACCAGAAGTAAGCCCTCTGTGGGCACCCTAATCAATTTCATTTTACACAGCGTAGATATTACAGCATAGCACTTTGGTGCAATGTAATCCAGATGGGGATGCCACCTCATGTTTTCCTGGAGAACGAGCCCCAGGCACCTAGCGGTCTGCGAGAGCTTAATGTTCCGTGTCTTAAAAGTCTGGTTGTCAGATAATTCTAGAAGCATCGGTGATGCACGAAAAACTATGAAATTGGTTTTGTTAGCATTGACGACTAGTCCAAAAATGTTAAAAATGCTAATTATATTATCAACATTTAAAAGCGACTGCTGCAAGTCCATATCAAAGTTCCGATGATTCACTTTATTCACCTTAATAGAATAAAATTCAGTAGAATAAGAAACATAAAAGGTCCGAGAACCGAGCCTTGAGGGGTACCGATATCGACCTGCTGCCATGAGGACTCTATTTGACCAGCTCGTACCACCTGTCTCCGTCCTGAGAGATAGGACCTAAACCAGGCAACCGCCGGCGCAGAGCAACCCAGCTGAGCGAGCATTTGGAATAGAAGGGAATGATCAAGGCAATTGAAAGCCGCTGACACGTCGAGAAAGACTGCGAGACAAAACTTATGTAGCTCAACCGAGTCGGACACTCGCTGCCATAAGTGGGCCAACGCGAGGTCAGTCCACCTATCCCTGCGAAAGCCGAACTGGTTGGAGGAAAGGAAATGTATCGTCTTTAAATATCCGTTTAGCCTAACCAGCACCAGTTTCTCAATGACCTCACCCTTTTTCTTAAATAGAGGAAATACCGCCGTATCTTTCAAACGTGATGGAAAGCTGCAGACTCAAACGAACGATTTATGATGACAGTCAGCGGACCTGCAATCGATGAAGCTGCTAACTTCAATAATTTTGCAGGTACACCGATGACACCTCGACTCCAGCTTGCTTTAAGACGGAGAAGGGTACCATGAACCTCAGGAATAGAGACAGCAGAGAGTGAGAATACATTGTCATTTTTTCCCATACCTCGTCAAGCAGGGTGGCCATATCTCTGTTCTTCTCGAGGTGAGCGACCGTGGTATTACCTAGCGTGGCAAAGTGACGGTTTAGCTCGTCTGCAATTTTTACTGGATCATCTAATGTTTCATCCTCGGCAACTAGTAACGCGGTCGGTAATTCCACTGGATCAAGTCGCCTACCACAGAGTCCATTGATGAATTTCCAGAGTTTAGAGGAATCATCACGCAAGAAAGCAAAGCGATTTCGGTAACATGCTGTCCTCGCAGCGCGAATTGCATTGAGGTAGCGGCGACGTCTGTTTAAATAGGAAGCTTTCGAATCTACTGAATTTATCTTGCGATGTCTGCGGTACATCTTATTAACTCTACGGCGCAGCCGCCGTAAATTTGGAGAAAAGGAAAATTGACCCACCTTGGACGAACTATTTGGAGCAGAACCGTCTACCAGATCAAAGGTTTTTTCGTATATATGAAGCAGGATTCTACTGAAAGCGTTAAATGCCGAATTTACGTCCACTGCATCATAAACTGCTAACCACGAGACATCTTGCAACCGATAGAGGAACGTATCAATCTTAGCCCTGTTGTGACTTCGGCTTAGGGTTGGGGCCAGCTCGGCCAACGGTTTAGCAGCCACCGAGTTGTCAGACAAAGATATTAAAACCGGGTAGTAATCGGAGAAAAGCAGAGTACCGAGAACCGCCGGCTGGACAGTAGTAAATCTTGAGCAATTGGAAATAGCAATATAGTCTATGCACGTACCAGATGCAGGTCTGGTTATGCGCTCCACTACCAGGGAGAAGTCTCTAGCGGAAAAGAAGGAAGTACAGGGTGCGTCAGTTAAATCCGGACTAAACGTCAACGCCCGTTTCGCAATTTATGTCGAAAAACAGATATTTCGGTAATTTTTTTTACGTGTCGTTAGGTACACTCCTGAGGAACATTTTTATTCAATGTAGCCACCACCAGGAGCAATTACACTTTCAATTCTGGCGCGAAAGCGCCCGCAGGCCTTCTTCAAAGTTAGCGGATTGAGATTCTTGAACGACTCGACAATGGCTCTGCGTAGCGCTTCTGTATTTGCATGTCGAGACCTGTTAGTCTTTGCTCAACAACGCCCCATACATAGAAGTCCAGGGGATTCAAGTCTGGACTGCTAGGACTGCATATCGTTTTGACCCAGAACGCCGTCATGTTGCCCCGTAGCCAATTCTGGACGAGATTACTGGTGTGGGCGGGAGCGCCGTCTTGTTGAAAGACAAATTGTCTTCCATTGGACACTCTATCAATCCTTGGTTTTACCACGCTTCGCAGAACACGTAAATACACTTCTTTGTTACGGTTTTGTGTCTGTCAAAAAAGTGTGGGAGCATCACGTCTCCTTCATTCGACACAAAACTTAGGACGTGCACACTGGCAGGATGTTTGGTTCTATGCACGATTGGTACATCCTCAGGGTTCTTTGCGAGCCACCGGTCATTTTCTGGTTATGTTTTTGGTCAATGGTATAGATTTTTTCGTCGGAGAAGAATCGAAGATGTCCCGCCATTTTGTGTCGCAAAAACGTGAGGATGAGATGGCAGCAAGTCATCCTCATATTTGTCGCGGCGTGAGACAACATCTGTCTGACTTGAAACGTGTAAGACTTGTAGCGCAGTTCTTCCTTGATAATCCGACGCATAGAACAATCACTCATATTAAATTTGATCGCTAAACGGCGCATCGATAGACTTGGATCCTTAAAAACGCAGTTTTGCACCATTTTGATCACTTTTGGCGTCCTCACTTCTCGTCGGCGGTTGTGAATCTTCCTTCCAGGTGTTGCACTACCTAGCCCTGTCTCTTCTGCATCTCTGTAGCGTCGGGCAATGTCGTAGACCGTTGCTCTTTTAAATCCAGAGATGTTGACGATTTCGGCTGGCCGATGTCCGGCACAAAGCAATTGGATAACGGTTGTTCTTCGGTCATATTCTGGACCCAGGTTGCGGCGGCCGTCCATAATGACAATGCGTTTTTGTTCTATTATGAGTGCGCTGTCTGCTAACGCAAACCGATCTGAATCAACGCCTTCCGTCTATGCTGGGTAGCCCGCTAAAATTTGTCTGGATTTAGCTGACGCACCATGTATATTCGCTAGGCTGCGGGACCGAAAGGAGGTTGACATTAGCTTCGCCCATGACAATGACAGGGGTAGAGGTACAAGTTGGCAACATATCGTCTAGGGTATTCAGAAGCGTGTCTTTACAAGATACATGGTTAGAATAAAACCCCACAATAAAACATTCAGGACCGTCCTGTTTCTTTAAATGCAGACGTTCCGCCTGAACATTGCCGTCAGGACTACAAACACAGCGCGATGATAAGATATTGCAGGTAGAGCGCACATAAATGCCGACACCACCACCTAATCTCTCCAAGCCTCTATCCGACGCAACTAATTTGAAACCATTTATAGAGTGAGACGCCAGATCGCAATCCTTTAGCCATGTTTCACTAACCACTGCCGCATCAAATATGGCTCGCTCTTCCTCTAAAAAATTATGTAATAACTCCAGATGACCGGATTTTTGTATCCCTCCAGTCCCCGCGTTTAGGTGGATAAAAGCTAAGCTACTGGGTCCAAGTCTAACGTCATCCAAAAGCTGGCATGCCTTTACATTTGGCGTAATGCTTTGATTAATATAATCTATACAATGCATTAGTAAAAATAGATGGTTGTGAGAACATCAAGATGACTAAAATCAGTAATAAAAATCTTAGGATAGCATCGAGAGAGTTGACAACAACGGTGAAAGAACCTCAATCAGCTTTTTTAGACGTATTGCAGTTTTCGTGGATACAATACTTAAAACCTTCGTGATGCGCCTCAAGGATGAGATTATGTTGGAGTTACGTCCCTTTAGTTTACTAGTGGCAGAGGTGCGCGATGACTTCCATGGACGGGGCTTGCGAAGAGCATTTGTAACCAATTTTTCCACGGTGCGGATCTGCTTCTTAGGGAGTGATGTTGATCGCGGTAGATTTACACGAATCTCGGGGCCAGACGAGGTTTCTACTACTAGTGATCTCACAACAGCAGCATAGGTAGGCGGAGATGATGCGGGTACTTCAATCGAGGAATTTGGAGGGTCTGAGGAGTCGGATGCAACAGCCTGCTGCGACGCGTCGACCACCTTGACTTGTGTTGCTTCAGGATGCTCTGATCCGACCTGTTGCAACAAGCGACACTCCATCAGTGCCTTGCGCTTCTCAATTTCACATAGTCCGATAGGGCAGGACATCGAAGACGACGCATGGGGACCCCTGCAGTTTACGCATTTTGCCTGTTGCGTACAATTTAGCGCGAGGTGACCAGTTTGACCACATTTTTTTACATGAAACTTCATTACGGCAATATTTCGCAATATGACCTAGCCTCAAACACTTGTAGCATGATACAGGGGTTCCCGCATACATAATGACTTTATGTGACCTAAAAGCAAGAAACACGTCAGTCGGCGGAACTCTATTACATTGGAGTATGACCCTGTCTGTAGGGATCGATGTTGCGGTGGATCCTATTCTCTTGATGATGTTCTCTCTTCTCGCCGAGACGACACCAGCCTCCTTAAGGGCAGACTGAATGTCTTCATCAGTAAAACCTTTGTCCACTCCGTTTATTCTGGCGCGATATGCACCTAGATCTTTGCATTTAGCTATCACCGGAATGTCGAGGAGAGTCGATAATTGCACCGCGGCGTTTGCTTCGTCAATAGTATTAAACCAGACGTAAATGATGCCCGCTTTATTCCAGCTTAGCAAGCGGGTAGAGTCTATGCAATTCACTGCACAATAAGAGTAGACTATCACTGAACGGCTCACTTATAGAAGCAGTCGTCGCATTGATTGTTTTGTCGCTTCTTCGCGCAATAACTACACGAAACAGACCCTTTGGCTGACTGGACGATTTGGACTGAATGGCGCCAATTTGTTCTTTCAGCTTTTAGAGACGCTTGGTAGTGCTTTTTCTAAAAAATTATGTAATAACTCCAGATGACCGGATTTTTTTATCCCTCCAGTCCCCGCGTTTAGGTGGATAAAAGCTAAGCTACTGGGTCCAAGTCTAACGTCATCCAAAAGCTGGCATGCCTTTACATTTGGCGTAATGCTTTGATTAATATAATTTATACAATGCATTAGTAAAAATAGATGGTTGTGAGAACATCAAGATGACTAAAGTCAGTAATAAAAATCTTAGGATAGCATCGAGAGAGTTGACAACAACGGTGAAAGAACCTCAATCAGCTTTTTTAGACGTATTGCAGTTTTCGGGGATACAATACATAAAACCTTCGTGATGTGAAACAATAACTTCTGCAGGCGGTACATTTTCTGAAATGTCTTCCACGACTCTCGGCACAGACTCCGTTTGATTTTCACCAGCTGGCGCCGCTTTCGATGCCGTCACCTTTTTGTTAGCTAACGCAGCTAACTTTGCTTTTCTGTCTTTCGATTCGGCCGTAGTCTTGAGTGCACAACTCAAACCGGCCCTTCCCCTCTTCTCAACCACTATCTTCTCGTTAATCATTGTTAACGTGGAAAACAATGCTTCCCTGCAGACCAGTAGTCGGCCACTATATGCAGCCAGTGACTCTAAACGATTGTATGCAGGTAGCTGACTAGTGATGACTAGATACGACAGAGCGCGCAGAGCAACTGTTCGACTGTGAAGTAAAACGACCGCCCCGAGTCAAAATAGCACCAAAACGTTCAGCACGCAATCCATTCTCACGATCAAAAACGTCAAAAAGAAGCATACACTATGCTACGGGCTTCAGCATCGGGCCTGATGTGGGCAGGCACGACTGAAGGCTCGCCCCATGCACAACACAGCACGAAGCAAGACACAAGCAAACTCTGGAACGCCATATACGAGGTGTGTTCAAAAAGTATCGCGACTTTTGTGTTTTTTCAAAAATTATTCATTTATTCATGAATATCTATTTTGTCCCCTTCAAATTAATCCCCATGAGATATTATACACTTGTGCCAACAATTTTTCCAATCTTCGAAGCACTTCAAAAAACCATTTTTTCTTTATCTTGTTCAGCTCCTCTTTCGATGCCGTCTTTATCTCGTCAAGCGTAGCGTAACGTCGTCCTTTCATGGGCCTCTTCAGTTTAGGGAACAAGAAAAAAAGGGGAATACGGTGGCTGCGGCATCATTAGTGTGTTGTTTTTGGCCAAAAACTCGCGCACAAGCAACGATGTGTGAGCAGGGGCGTTATCGTGGTGCAAAAGCCAATTTTTGTTCTTCCACAAATCCGGGCGTTTCTGGCGGATTGCTTCGCGCAAATTGCGCATAACTTGCAGGTAATATTCCTTATTGACCGTTCTACCCTGTGGCAAGAACTCATGATGCACCACGCCCCTGCAATCGAAGAAAACTGTCAGCAAAACTTTCACATTCGACCGAACTTGGCGCGCTTTTTTCGGTCTTGGTTCGTGCGGCAGCTTCCATTGAGATGATTGAGCTTTGGTTTCCACGTCATAACCATAAACCCACGATTCGTCACCAGTTATGACCCTCTGGAGCAAATTTGGGTCGTCGCGGACAGAGTCCAACATCTCATTAGCAATGTTCATGCGATGCTGTTTTTGGTCGCAATTGAGCAATTTTGGTACGAATTTCGCGGCGACCCGTCTCATGCCCAAATCATTGATAAAAATCGAATGGCACGAGTCAATCGATATGTTTAGGTCCTCAGCAACTTCTCTAACGGTGATTCGACGATTGGCCAATACCATTTTCTCCACTTCATTAATTTTTTCGTCTGTTGTTGAAGTGCTCGGGCGTCCGGCACGCTCTTCGTCGTTCACATCTTCTCGGCCTTCTGAAAACATTTTGTACCACCGATAAACGTTGCTTCGGTCCAAGGTAGCTTCTCCGTATGCCACAGTCAACATTCGGAATGCATCCGCGCACTTAATTTCGTTTTTCACACAAAATTTGATACAGGTTCTTTGATCCATTTTTTTGAATAGGTAAAAATCGAAGACGATCCAAAACACGTGCAAGCAAAGCAGCTGTCAACAATTAAGTGAACATTCAAAATGGCCGAGCTTGTCGGCATAAGTGAGAGACATGAGTACCAACATAACGCCACAAAAAATCGAAATTCGAATATACGTAACCCGCGAAAATTCAAAAGTCGCGATACTTTTTGAACACACCTCGTATATGTATATATATAAATATGGCGTTCCAGAGTTTGCCTCACAAACTTTAAAGTCTAGTACAACTCGGCAAAAAAAAACAAAAATCCAATGCAACGAGGGGCGGAGACCGGGAAGACCACACGTGTTCGACTCTTTACAGGGGGCCAGGAACAAAAACACAGACCAGAAGTAAAACGCCGTTTAACACCCGGAGAACCGAGACACTCAAAACTAGCATATATTATTATAAGTTAATATCATTATGATCTGTCGCTGATAAGTTTTTCGTTAAGCTTTAACCGATTTATATTTGATATATCTTTTCTTCTGTTATATGCATACTCAATATGAGTGAAATAAATATGATGACGATGATGAATTCGATTTGACTTCTTTTGTTGTAAATCTCCCGGTTAGTCTTTGCTGGCACAATATGCCACTGCGTCAATTGCAGTGACGTCACTTGATCTCCTTATGTGCGTTTCTTTATTTGAGAGTCCTTCCTAGAATGTGGGTCTCTCTCATGGCTCCCTGTATTACGCATGGCCGTCGTCTTGGCTTCTCGTCGTTGCTTTGCTGATTCCCTCCGTGTTGATGCTATTGTCGCGTAACGCCTAATGATACAATTGCAGTTATTGTTTTCAGCCTTACATTCCCTGGCTGTTTGCCACGGGAAATCCGACAATGCATCGCATGAAAGACACGTGAAAAACTGCTCTGCCTGAATTCATGATGATCAATACTAAACAAACTATCGGGCTTTCTGAATCACAATCCAGGGTATCTACATGGTGTTGGCCATTCGATTATCTTCCGTGCATAGTTAGCAGATGATGTCAGATGGTGCTGAGGTAGCAGATTGCTTGCCGACACTAGTTGCGGAATCTATGCACAGCGCAGACATGTCATTTCTCATTTAAAAAAAAAGGTGCATACTTTCGCTTATTAGTCTCTAAGTCGTAGACATGACGGAGACACATTTCAATATCATGTCGGGGATTCTTCAGTGGCCCACAAAAACGAAAACTATACATTATGGTTAAGGCGCCTCGTATATAAATGTCGGTGCAACTGTGATGTTGTGATGAATAATACATGCATGTAGAATTATCGTGCACATTTTGTTGCTTATCAGTACAACGGAAGCAGCAATAAAGAAAATAAACCAAACGTATAGCAACGCAGCAATGTATAATAAAGCAACGAGGTATACAGCAGCAGAGAACGCAGACAGACAAACAACAAAGAGTGCAGGTCCTGAGCTAAGCAATATCCGTTGATTCTCCCCTTGAATCTATAGCAAACGAACGACGATGTTGATTATCACCATATAAAGCCGAAATTATGATCACCATTCATGTTCAGGAAATAAGCGGATTCGACTACCGAATAATTGTCAACAGAAGGCAATTCCATATGATTTCACGTGAAGTTTTTTGCAATGCAATATACAGGGCTTGCTCAAATAAAAAGGGGACACATGTGACAAAGCCATAATTAACGCAGCAACAGCAGAGCGATCATTTGTACTTGTAACCGAACGTTCGAGGAGTGTATTGCAAGTCGCGTATAGATGATTCATCTATTCGTGTGAGAGTATTTCAAGTGAGCTCAAGGACATCTTACCCTATCGTTGGGGGGCAAAAAGAAGACAAACGGCGTACGGTTATTTTCGGGCGCAGGTTGGCCCCACCCAGGAAAGCAACCCATCTGGCAAACAAAGTAGCAGGATCGCCCAGAATCCAACACGTATACCCCCACAAGAGATGTGGACATTGGAGCCAAGAAGGAGACTATTCAAGCGGTACTGTGCGCAGCTCATATTTGTGCAAATCTGACCCTAAGGTCGGCGCGCAATAGAAGGTCCCATTCCGTTGCTCAGCAAGGGCTGGCCATGAGCGTGATGAAGGAGGCGCTTCCGTAGGATTTCTAGGCCAGTGGGAGAAGCGGGATGTACTTGAACGGAACCGTAGCGCTCGACCTCGACCGAGAAATAGACACAAAGCACAACCGGCGAAGCCAAGATATAGTGAACCAGGGAGCTCACTCCTGAACTTCAACAAGAGTATGACCGCCCGCGGGAAGAGATATCCTTTTTACGTAACGTAGGTTTTAATGGGGCACGGTCCAAGCTCGCATGCTTAGAGTAAGGAAGATCACCACCAAGTGAGTGTATTTTGCGACTCCCATAAGTCCGACGACGTTGACCACACGCTGCGCAGGACCGTGCCAGGTCGCCGGCACCGGCTGCCATCCTGGAAGATTGAATGAGCGACGGGCGGGAGGAAAGTCAATGTCGTATCTGCCCAGACTAGGTCTTTCAGCGTTCTGCTCGTACGTTTAGCTCCACACTACCCGCCATTATATCGGCGAGTGTACGTAAATACATTTGCCACCCCTAAAAAAAAAAATTTAGCATTTCCGGTCCTCAATATATATATATATATATATATGAAGACAATGATGCCCTAAATAAATTGTGTATTACGGTGGTTTTAAGCCCGTAGGAAACATAGCTTAAAACGTTTTCGGGCTGACCCTCAGCCAACATTTAACGTCCATGGGTTTGCTCTTGCATTGCTTCATAAGACGGACTTCATAAATACAATTTTGCAACGGCGGGAATCGAACCCGCGCGCCTATGCTTTTCCTCTGGCCGTGAGGCGCACGCAAATGCACCATCGCCTGGAATTAAAAAACAGTGCCCGTAACAAAACTTCTAAGCATTGTATGCATTTTATAGCTTTTTTTTTTTTTTTTTTTTTTTGTGGAGGAGGGTTAAAGGAGGGTTATAGCTACTTGGGGGGTACTTGTAACTAGGTTGTACGTGTCAATGCCAACCAGAGGCCAACAACCATGAAGGCCTGGTTATTGGCCTCCATGGTTATTAGATACATCATAAGATATGTCTGTGGTAAAATGGTTCGAGCAGACAGTAAACTACAATGTGTAGAATGAAAATCTATAAGCAACATAGAGGACAAAACGTAATTATATTAAACCTATTTATCGGAGTGGATACAACCGCCACCATAATTTGACACCCGTGCCTCATCATCGCAGAGCAGTTTATCTGGTTGAAGTAAATATGTTTATGATGATCACACAGGCCTAATTCCGATTACACTTTATCACAGCTAAATCTAAAGACTGTGATAAAAAGTGTGATAAGTACAGTACATGTGCCTTCACATCGCAAACATTTTAATTTAATTTCGGATTTATAATATTTTTAAAAAGTAACCTAGCAAGGTCTTTCAGGTAGAATTGTCATTTTACAAAAATTGCACATGCTTTCTACAAACTCTGCAACGCCAATCGGTGTATTGCATTACTTACAAACGGTAGCGCTTGGTTTTTTGTATACCCTCAAATCGCCAGACAGCTACTCCGCATTTACGCATATGTTTTATTTCCAGTCAAATTATATAAATAAGTTAGGCACAATCATCGATGCGGTGTTCTAAGTCGACTTTAGAACGATGCTTTGCACTACATTTTTCGTGCTATATGTGCGTGGAGAAGGCTGATACGGCAGAATTTTTGTCTGGGTGTATTGTAATAAACATTTTACATCAAGGACCACATATTCAACGTAAACGTACTCTGTGTATGAATAGAAGGACGCTATTAGGACAAACTTGTGGGGGCCCACGAATGTTATGGAACTTTTATCTAGAAGCGCTCTGTGACCTTAGGCGAGTCGAGGAAGCGCGCGGGAGGTGAATAGATATGGAGACAGAGATGGAGAGGGTAACAACTCAGTAGTGTACCACTGTAGCCATTATTATTATTATTATTACTATTATTGTTATTATTATTACTATTATTGTTATTATTATTACTGTTATTGTTATTATTATTATTATTCAGCTGACACGATGATCACGAAGGCGCTGGGTCATGATCTATATGGCTCTGCCTCAAGCCTCAGCTGAACAGTGTCGGCCAGATGCAAATGAGGAGTTAGACAACAAGCGTTATGTATGTCGGGCGGGGGATTCAACTACGTTTCTGACAGTTTCCAACAGCGGCGTGCGCGTAGTTACCGCGGCATGAGCCGGCGCACACATCGGCGCACGACAGTCTGGTCTGCTACATGTATTCTGCCTGCCTATCTTGCTGAATGTTGCCAAGCAAGCTTAGGTTAACACGGAGAGTGATGACCTTACTTAGTCCTTTGCACACTCATGCTTCCATGCACCACAGCTTAGGAAACAGCGTAGAGACAGGAGGAGGAAGAACAACAATAACAACAACAGCGACGAAGACGACGACGAAAGCGAATACGAGAGGTTTGCATACGAGGGTCGGCCGCTTGTACCTAGTAGCTATCGAAATAAATAGATACAATTAGACAGAATCCAGAGGAAAGAGGAAAACCCCGAGATGGAGAGAGGGAAAAGAGGGAGAAAGAGAGATAGGGAAAGAGAGATGGCGAATAAGATGATCGAATTGCCTTCGTAAAGCGCCTCGGCGTCCTCTGAGGCACGTACGGCGGTGGCAATGCCGTACGACGGTGGGTAAGTGGGCGAGTGAACTGTTGTGAGGTCGTCACGGCGCACCCCTTGCGATGGCTTCGACGAGATGAACGTGCCGCCGAGACCGGCCGACCCGGCGTGAGGTGAAGGTGGTCTCGGGAGAAGAAGACCGGCCTCAGCCACCTCAGGGATGTCGGTGGATGAGGTACTATTATTCATTAGCGGCGCAAGAGGCGCGTGCACGCAAACGCGGCGTATGTATGCGCATCCGTTGCGCCAACTCCATGAACTTATTATTATTGTTGTTGTCAGTCTCCTGGTCTTAAGCCATGGCAGGCAAACCGGCCGACCGGCCGCCCGAGCTGGAGGCGCACGTCCAACACACAGGTTCCACACGGCTGGAAAGCGAGCGAGTTACTTGGCTTGGAGTCTGCTCTCGACGAGATCTTTCTCTTACAGGTACATTTTCCGTTTCTCTGGTAAATATACAGTCCTATGTAAAAAAATAACAGGTGTTATTTTTTATAGAACCGCCTTTTCCGGATGACAAATGTATTCAAATTCAACAATGTTCAATTTCCATGAAGACACAGTTTCAACAATTGTAACAATTAAGGGCACTTTGCAGAAAAGGTTATCGCCGGTGTCTGTCATTTATTGAGTTTTATATGATTTAGTCTTATTTATTGTTGTGGACACTCACGCAGGGTTAGACGCTATATATATATATATATATATATATAGGTTTTTGAAAAATAATATAAATATAAATAAATAGCCTTAGCAATATCATTCTCTGTGACGGCATAGTGCGCTAGTCATGGTTGCCATCTACAGGAGATTCGATCTCATGGAGAAAAGGTGATCGAGTTCAATGAAAATAGATGACCCGTTAGGCAACGACCACCATTAGTATTATTGCGACGAGGTATCACTGCAAATGTTAGAGCAAACTGTCGAATTGTCAGTATAAACGGATTAATTGGTGATTTCCTACTCCTGTATTAAAACCTGCAAAACATATATACAGACATAAAAATAAAATGTACATATAAATATTTATATATTTACCAGAACCGAGTAAGTAATGAGTTCCCCTAAGCCGGGAAGATATAATGGTGTC
Source organism: Dermanyssus gallinae (assembly GCA_003439945.1). Classification (NCBI taxonomy): domain Eukaryota; kingdom Metazoa; phylum Arthropoda; class Arachnida; order Mesostigmata; family Dermanyssidae; genus Dermanyssus; species Dermanyssus gallinae. The sequence continues at coordinate 30,227 of QVRM01006371.1, forward strand.
ACGAATCCCTGTGAACAATTATTTATATTTAAAGTGGTCAAAAATCCTAAAAATACCATATTATTTGCAAGTAGGTCCGGATGTCGAAGGATAATGAAACAGGTTTTTTCCTTTCGGACGGATTAATTCAACGAATTAACTAATATTAGAGCTCAAAAGCAAAGATGTTTTCCGGTTCTCCGGTGAATAATCGGACGCTACCTAAGGGTTCGAGAAATACGGGCAACATATAATAGTACATACCACAGCAGTTACGACAGAGAGAAGCGTGGTAAGCTCAATGGTAAGGGAAATTTTTAGTAGATGTGAGGCCAGTGAAAAATATGGACTACTCAAGGTCGATTACTCCGACATACTCCGTGATTGTCTAACTATTTATTTTGCTTAATTTGAATGCGCATAACAGCATTTTAAATTCATTTGTTCCCCGTCACGCCCGATGCTCACAAATACTCATAGAGGGGTTTATATTAGGACTAATCTAGTGAAACCTAACCCACGGCGACGTGCTAGTTAGCAGGCACGCGACAGAAACAAAGGTAGGTGAACAGCCAACTTAGCCGTTACCTGGAGTAAAAATGACTGCTTACGACGATAGCCTAATCTCAGTAACAGCCAGAAGAGAAAAGACAACGGTTTATAATATTAACACTATTCTAAGGTGTATATATATATATATATATATATATATATATATATATATATATATGAATAGAAGACTACTCTGAGATTTCATTTAACACAAAAACAAGAAAAGGGTCTGAAGATTGAAAGATTGCATGCGTACTTGTGGCAGAGTTGGCTTGAAAGAAACAGTTTTTTGTTTAATAATCTCATTTTCATTTTAATGCATATATAATATAATTTCTAATAAACGACAAGGTCATTGAGGTTGCAACCCTTTTTGGTTTTTACAGGCTATTTAGGGAACGCCCCTTTTTTAGCATTTATCACATAAGTCACGCTCAATTACATAATTCACGCAGTACAGTTTATTTTGTAGAAACTCCTACATAAAAACGTCTAAGGAACACACAAACCCACTAACACCCGCCTCCCCCCACCCCCAGAAAACGGTCACTGCTAGGCATCGCTTCGTATATATGGGAGTGGCCAGTTTGCCTCTCCTCCCTACTCCAGCCTTCCTACAGTCGCCCTAGCCCGCTTTGGTGCGGGGCGGCGATTTCAAGAAGGCCGTTGACACCTTCCGCAGCCCGCCCGCCTGTGGGTGCGTCGAGAGTCATCATCTGGGGAATCCTTTGCTCTATTTGCCTAGCCTGGTCCGCCCGCCTATCACCCGCCCGCCTCCTGTCTACAGATTCCCCCTCTCGACCGAAGCCTGAGTGGACGCTAAGACGAGCCCTCCTGGCAGTCTCTTTGACCACCTTTGCGGACATGATCGCATCAAAGTAGGCAATACCTTCTTTCCATGCTGCCGCTGAAGTCATCATATTGGTGACGACTTCGTTGACCGGTCGGCCTTGCACAGCGGCCGCCCCCGCGTCCCGCGCTTCCCGGAGGGCCCCACAATGCAGAACAGTATGCTGATGTATAAGATAGCTCGCCGTGTCTGCAATCGTACCCTTGCCGTAGGTCCGGGATCGGACTTTTGGTCCAGCGATTCTTGGTGACCCCCCAGAAGCTGCTGCCCTCACCCATTCTTTCTGCCAAAAGTCCAACGTAGCTAATCTGGCCCGTGTAGGGTTTAGTTCACCGTCCAGCGCTCGCTCTGGTCGCTCCCCTGCCAGCAGATCCCATGGCAGCATCTTGGACACGACAAGTAGGGCCTCAGTCGATACGGTACGGAATGCGCGGCAGACCTTTACGGCCACCGGCCGTTGCGCCGACCTCAGCTTCCTCTTGTTGCATGTCGTCCTAAGTGCCCTGTCTACCCATGCAGGTGCTCTGTGAAGGGCGACAATTTCTGCAGCAGTTGCTAAAAGGCGGCGCTTTTCTTCTCCAACTCCTCCGACTCTTGGCACCGGGCGCGCCAGATTGCTTGCCACCTTTCGGGTCTTTGCTGACACGTGCTGTATGTGCGCTGCGCCAGTCGGTCCTTTGTCGAGTATTATCCCGAGGTACTTTGCCTTTTTTCCCAAAACAATTGGTTGACCTGCTACTTCGACCTGTATGTTTTTGGTCCTCTTTTTGCCTGTTAGGTACAGCGCCTTAGTCTTGTGTGGTGCCAGCGCCTCAGTCTTGTGCTCCCGTACTACGGGCCGTGACCAGGAGGGCCAAGTCGTCGGCATAACCGACCATCCCGACACCCCTAGACAGATCCTGCAGCTCGAGAACCCCGCCATAGGCGAGGTTCCACAGGACCGGTCCCAGAACCGATCCTTGCGGGACCCCTGCAGTATATGCGTAGCTCTAATCGCCGGCCAGCCAGTCTCTCTCCGGCAGGTACGATGCTATACCTGTAATTCGACGGAGGTAGGGCGAGATGCCCTTGCGCTCCATCGCTTGCATTGACACTTCCCAGCACATCGAGTCAGCTCAAACCGCAAGATTATAAAGTCGGCAAAATACAGGTATATTGGGACATTAAAAATTATGCTGCAATAACGCAAACCTAATAGAGTTCTTTTTTATTTGTAATTATTTTGAACCAAATGCCGTTCCAGCCTGTCACATATGGAATATACGATGATTCTTTGTGAATTACGTGAGGTTTCTGAGTTGTCCAGATGCGACACTATGGAAGGGTTTTGTTGGCAAGGATGATTTTCAGGTAGAACTGGGTTTTGTTGAAAAATAGAATTTTCAGGTAGAACTGAGTTTCGTTGAAAAATAGAATTTTCAGGTAGAAATCGGTTTTGTTGGAAAAGACAGTTTTCTTCACAAAATCAGCATCGCGCTGCTTCATCTCAAAGATCCAATTGGCGTTCACCCGCTCTGATGACCCCTAGGCTTGATTTTGTGCGTCAGCTGAATCTTTAATGAATACATTGCTAGATCCGGTGTCAAAATGCAAATGGCCCACCCGTCACCGAGCTGATGCTTCCGGCTGATACTGTCAGCCACACATTTAGTACGACTTTTGTAGTCCCACGACTTAGCACATTACGTACTGACCCTAACCTTTAAAACTTTTGCCCAAATTTGCGAGTGGTAGCGATAATCGCCTTAACGAACGCTTGACCGGTGAATCTACACGCTCGGAGACAGTTTTGTCGCGTCTCTTCGAAATCGGAATTCCTTTGAACCCTCCGGCTGACCGAGGTCGATTTGCTATCGTCATTGCAGGGAAACTGTTTACTTATTATTACTGGTGAGGACGTTTGTAACCTAGAGGCTATCCGAACCAACAGGTCGTTGGGACCTAGTGGTAGTGCCATATAGTACCACTGAACAGCACCGGGTTCATTATCCAAGCCTACACGCTTATTTTTCTCTATGCGTTATGTATTTCTTTTTTGTTTGGAGCATTCGCTTGTTTTGTATTTCGGAACTTGTTACGGCATATGAATGCCGAGGTTTGTGATATTCGGTCAGAATACGACTCGTTTGATATATCACGACTAAGGACGGTTACCACCTCTGTGGAAAGCAACATTGCAATCGCATCGCTCATGTGCGATAATGATGGCGACAGCTTTCGTATGCGTAGAAAAGCTTGGGACTCACCAACTTGGCTCCAATACACTCAATAGCATTGAAGCCGCGGTCCACACTACAAGAGCCTTCATAACCAATGCACCCAACAATTTCGCCGTCGCCAAACTCGACTTTGAAAACGCCTCCTACCAGGTCCGTTGTGACCACATACTGAAGACAGTCTGAGTCAGTTGGCCGGAGGCGGCCTTTCTGTAGGCCAAGCGTTTTGATCCAGATCGGAACTCTCACTTGGCGATGGTTTTCAGGTAGCGGCGTGCAGCAGGGCTAGTGCGTTGGTCCGCCATTTGGTTGCTTAGCCGATAAGGAGCTGATCTGTTCTATCCAGTCTCCCTCTGGTACCTAGACGATGGCCCCATCAAAGGAGAAGCATGAGTGGTGCAGGAAGACAAGAGAGTTGTTGACTTCGGCCTCCAGAGTGGACTTGATTTAAACCTCTTAAATGCAAACTTATTTACAAGGGCCAACCTAACGTATCCGCCTTCGAGGCACTCCTTCCCGGGTGCAAAATCGTCGAGACAGCAGAAATAACACTCTTGGGGTACCCTAGGGGGCGGCCACCATTCGACCGAAACTTGCAGGTAGGATAGAGAGCCTCCGCTCCCGTCTGACCAAGCTAAACCCGTTCAGTACTCACAGCGCGTATCACCTATTAAAAATAATTTCTGGGTTCAATAAGGACCGTCCATAGTCTCCGCAGTACGGACGTCGAAGCAAACCAGGATCTGTTGCGGGCCTACTCCTGTAGGCAGACAAACACCTGCAGAGGCCCTAATAAAACGTCATCGCTTCCATGAAGTACCAGCGTTTACACTCTAACGCGCTAACCAGGGCAGACAAAGCCCGGCCACGTGCGATCGTCAAGAAATGAGCCAGCAAGGTGCTCCAAGCCAGATTAATGAGATTACTGCCCGGGCCTTTAGGTCAGCCCTAATGCCGTGCATTCGAGAGCCAACCGGCCTCCTGAGAAGCGACGGAAAAAAGCTCTTGATTATTTCAGTTACATCAGCGGCTATCTCAGCGCGGTAATGCGGTAGCAATAATGGGCACATTGAAGGGCTGCCTCCAGGATAAGCTCGACTGGTAGCGCTCCTCACAGGTCCTTGTGTAGTTAGTTACTTACATTTCCCTGCAACCCTAAATATATATATATACAGCCTCTTCGCGTTCTTCTATTGAGTAGCGTTCTACCTTGAATTCGGCAGGACTACACTGATTATTCGAACGCCGTATATGAGAGTGTGAGTCCAACTGCATCCCGCTTAAAGCGGAGGTGAAAATTACCAGAAAAGTGTAGTAGCAAGTTCTTACTCATACGGTAGTATATGCAATTGTAACTCTGCATGGAAGCCTTACTAAGTATTTGCAATTTCAATAATAAAGCATAGTATTTTTTTTCTGAAACCAAACTGACGAGATTTGCCAGTGAGTACACTTTTACTGCATAACGGCTCGAGCGGTTTATATATTTCTCGTGGAGATCTAGTCGGGAATGCATAAAAGCTTTTGCTATGTATAATATATGTACATATCTGATTTAAATACATAGCACGTGCATGCGTCGTCCTACACGTTACGATGAAGCCGTGTTTATTTGTCTCCTCTATTTCATGTTGCCAGAATTGCAGCTTTCGTTTGTTGTTTCATCGTTTTCTGCATTGTCTGTTGCTGCCATAACAGAGTACCGAGAACGAGACATGAGAGGCGGTCTTACGTAAACTCCAACTACCGTTTGTTATGTTGCAGATTAGAAAAGCTAAGTTGTTCACAAGCTCATCTGCTATGACCTTACTAGCTGGCAATAATGCATTAGTTATGGGCTTGTCCATATCGTCGTCTAATCCCTACAAAGCTGAGCGTATACGCGCATTGCCCTGAAGCATTACCACTGCACTATATATATATATATATATATATATATATATATAAATATATATATATATATATATATATATATATATGTGCCTCAATGGCCTCTATCTGGATGTAGCCTCTCTCGTTCCGTTAGTCGCCCGCCTCGTTGCTCGTAGTGTAATTAGATTTTAATTAGCAGTTTTATTCGGAGGACAGCGACCATTCGGCTAGAAATAAACGATAATTTGAGGGTGATTATCGGTGTGCGCTGATGTCGCCAGCTCGGCTGTTGTCATTGTTGTCACCGTCGTCGTCGTCGTTAATGCTTTGCTGCACTGCTGCGGTTCGGAGACAACGAGGCAAGCGAATAGTCGGGCCTAGCCCCCCAGCTGTATGTGGATGCGGTGCCCGAGTGATGGTAATGATGATGATGATGATGACAGCGGGTGGCAATGCTGATGCTGATGATTTGAATGTTATGGGGGGGGGAGCTGTCGCTGGCGCTCGCGAGAAGGAGCAGGAAGGAGTAGCGGAACGCGGACAAGGCTAAACAAGGAAACAGGGAGCAGCAGAAACTGCCCGGATGAGAGAAACGATCCCGCAGGCCCAGGGGTGTGCCCGGTGGTGGTGGTGCGCAATCCAATCCAACCCAACCCAACCTAACCTAACCCAACTCAGCACAGCCCGGCCTAACCTCGACCCTAGGCCAGCGCCACGTCCCATACTAGAAGATAGTCATTATGGTACAGGCGCAGTGTAACGATCTGATGTTGCTGCTGGCGCTCGTGGTGGTGATAGTGGTGGTGCCGCTGCTGCAGCTGCTGGGCGACGATATCACTTCAACTACGACCACTGTGGCCTCGTCCGCCGATGGGCCCATATAGTCGCGACCACCAAGTGCGGATAGGTGGATGGACGGACGAATGCATGAGGACACTTAGACAGGCTGCCCCGGGAGGAGGCTGGTGGGACGCACCCCCCTTCCTTCCCCTTTAACCGGCCCCTCCCTTTCTTCACCAGCCCTCCGCAGCAGGTGCGCACAGCCCTCACAAGCTCTCACAACGTAGCGCAGACAAACTCCAGAGGTCGTTTTCGAATCCCGCAGGTCTCGTTCGGAAACAGCGAGAGAGAAGGAAGGATATTGACGATGACGACAAGGATGACGACGACGAAAACAGCGACGACGACGATGATGCCAATGCCGACGATGGTACCATCACCTTGCCCCCCCCCAGCTATGCAGCCAAACAGGGAGAGCGTTCCGGTAGATGAGACAGAAACGGTCAGCAAGCCAGCGAGCTACTAGCCTGCATCCTCCCCCCATCGACATTCGACAGGCGACAACGGAGGTAATGGAGTAATGATGCTACCCGCGTCGCCGTTACCCCCACCCCCACCCCCACTGCTCCATTGAGCGTCGTTGCCTAGATGAGAGGCTCAATACCCGTTTTTCAATACATCGCATCAATGAGAGCCTGCCTCCTATCGACCGTCATATGCAAATAGTTAGGAAGACGCTACCCCCCCCCCCTTCCCCTGCCGTCCCGTCCTCCCCCTCGAAGAGGGAATGGCGGGAAAAAGCTCGGCAAGAGGCAAACAGAGAGCGCGAAAGCTAGAGGCAGGGAGAGCAGGTCATTAGTTAGTAAAGTAAGCGAGCGTGGATTAGTCAATGAATGAGACAAAGTCAAATAAAAGTGTTGTTGAATCAGTGACGAGCGAGTGAAGAGAAATACGATCGCAAAGGAAATCACACAAAACGGGAAACAAAACAACGACGAGTTAGTTAGAGGACAGACTAGGACCAAGAAATACAGATAGCGTGGGTAAATCGATGTCATACGAGAGCATCAAAATGGCGGTATTGCTTACGACGATTCTCCAAATTTGGCGTCTATTGCACTAATCTCCATCAAGTGGATGGAATGACCATACGTTTTCGCGACGTTGATGATATTGTAGATGTCTACCCCATATTGTTTGTTGATGTATAGTTAGATAAGTCACGGTATTACTTTGGCGTTTGTGTTAATAGAAAACGGACACTAAAAAGCTGAAACAAGCAGCTGAAAAAGGACATATGATCTGAAATCTGCAATTTGCGATCCATCATTATTCAGTGCGATCAGCCATATACACCAGCTACTTCAGCTGGCGGCGGGCCAAAATAGATTAGCGGGGCTCTTTAGAAAAAAGACTTTGCTGAAAAAGCAGTTTTGGAACCATGCTTTCAAGAACCCGGCAATAAGTCGGCAAGACTAAATCAAGCTTAACACGCTTTGAAGGTATGTTACGTGCTTCGATCTTCGCTTTCCTTAAAACTTAGTTTACCGAAATAGCCTAATTACGTATGGTCACTAAGATATTGCTTCTGAGAAGAACATACGTAAACCGTTCGAGGAGCGTCATAGGGCTAGCTATAATCTTCTATCTTTGCACCACAATTAGCTAGCTAAATGGTTAAGGAGCACTGAAAACCATTCATTCAACTTGGCGTCGTAAACAAGTATTCGTCCGAGCTAATTAACGTTTACAAGCGGCAACTATTAGACATAAATTTAACTATGTTTTTTACTATTGGAAATAAGCGGTTGACCTAGACATCTAGTAACGTGATATACATCGCCATCGTAACGTTTCTTCGCTGCACGTTCAAAGGGAGGCACCGTTTGCCGTGTTGTCCCTGTTAAGAGCACTTGATACCGCCTCAGTACGATCGAAAATTGTAAGGCGATTGTACTACAGCTAGGGGCAGGTGCACAGAATGTCTCAAATGTAAGTATCTGAAAATCACAATACTTGTTTTCTCTTTGAAGTAAGTGGTAGTGTTTTTACGCTTGATAATATGTCGCATGAACTGATAATTTCGCCACCCGACTATATTACACAATTAATAATAACTTTATAAAGTGTAAAGTTTTAACAACACAATGACTGCGCCTTGTTACTTAGAGATTACGTCTAACCGCATAAAAGAGCAACGGTAAAGTAAAGTGTATTTTATGAAATGTCTTACAGCGTATATATGTATATATATATATATATATATAGGGTCTATCGTAACAATATGTGCTTATTTTAAGGTTGATAAGGTCATAAAAAGTCGCTACGTTGTTATGTCTTACGTTGAAGCTTTCACGTGCACAACCGTAAAATTCTGCCATTACGGCCAAAAGACTATTCTCAGGCATTAGCAAATTTAATGCCTATCATTTTCATACTATTTTGGCCTGCTTTGGCAAGGTTGTATCAGAACGTTAAGTAAATATTTTGAGTTATGGTAGAACTCGACAAAAAATATGTTTTTCCAATGGAAAGAGGGGGCAGAAACGTCTAAGCAAAAATTTACGGCTTGAAACGCGAAAGCTTTAACGTAAGCATAACAACTGTGGCTGTTGGAAAAGCTTAGTTACTTGGTAACTACGTAACGCAGCACCATCACCATTGGCTTGAAAATAACGGGCATTACATTTTCTATTGCCTCAGAATAGTCTTTTAAGCGTACATCTTTGGTCGTAATGGCAACATTTTACGGTTCTGCACGTGAAAGCTTCAACGTAAGACATTCCAACATATCGACTTTTTATGACTTGCCCTTTTGTGTTGAACTTATAACCCGTTATTCGCTTTTTCCTAGCTTGCGTCGGGTGTCATTTAGATTATACAGAATTTTCCGTCGAACACGCCGGTATGATCGGTTCTTCGTGCGTTGGTTCTTTCGCGAACGGAAATTCTGCACACCTATGTAAGAGAAAAAGGGCAAAATAGCTTAACTAATAAATTTCATCTTCACTCCTAAGCAAGACGTTTACTCCCCCTCTTTCCAGTAAGAAATTTTTCTTGCCGAGTTCTACCAAACCTTAAAATAAGTACATGTTAGTATGATAGATCCTTCTATGATATATATATATATATATATACAATTTACACATGCACTCAATCTCGACAAGAACATGATTTTTGTGAATTTTCTTCTAAACGACCATGTCGTCTTACCTGGACGGCATTGTATGTTCTTCAGATGAAGCAGAATTTTCTCACGAACACAACGATGTGCTGAGTGCCTGTATAGGATGATTAGTTGTATCGCAATAGCACATTCAGTATGTCGAGCAACAACACAAGTATCACGGATTTCAGTAATATTTACTCTGACTCCGAAAAAAGGCTTCTCAGAGACAATTTTCATTAGAAAAAAATATTTCCTTTAACGAGTTCTACAATTCTTTATTTCGAGTTTAATCAGCCGTTCTGGAAGACCCTGTCTATATAAATTTATCGCTCATATGTAGTGGCGGTGACTTAGGCGGCTAACGCACCGTTCGGAGTGTTGCCATGGCAACCACGGTTAGCTTTGTTGGACGTGGTTGTCATTGCCCTGCTGCTACATACCTCTGCTGGAGAAAGCCTATATAAATCCAGTACGAGAACGCGATGACAATAGATGCATTAAGACGATATCGTGTCACAGGCAACTTAGCCCATTACGAGCGTTTAAAATGTGGATGTTACAGCGTTAAAAAAATATGCGTCGTTTCTTGAAAGATATATCTATATTTCGAGTTTAATTAGTCATTCTAAAATACCCTGTCTATATATATATATTGCTCACATGCGTCGTTTCTTAAAAGATATACCTATAGCATAAAGGCTTTTCAGTTTTCCCGTAAATTAGCCGACTTGCTATCCTAGTACAACGTCGGAGGAGAAGTCCAAACACCTTGCCAATCGGGTGCCAAACAAACATAGGACATTGGGAAAAAGCTAAGAAGGGGGAAGGAACAAAGATTGAGGCCGATACCTGCGAGGCGGCGCCAGATGTAACATGAATGACTTCGATTTTATAGCGACTATTTATAGCGTTCCTGACGGACAGGCACGAAAAAACAGGTGGTAAGCAGGTAAACAGGGACGTAAGGGAGTCTAGCTTGTTTGCCTGGCTTGTTTAGTTCGGCGCGACTGGCCCTTTTTCTAGCTCGTACACTTACTGCTTCAGTGGCTTCTACAACTATCCCCAGCTGTTGGAGCTTGCGTATGGCCATCGGCCGTTCGACGAGCTAGGTAGCGAGGCTGTTTGATTTCGATACAACAGGGTGGGCTCACAGCTTGCCGCCGCAGTTACTTGGCCACTTTTGACGCTTGAGACTACACTACGCCGTAAAACGCTGCTAGGACAGCTCAACCAGGCCCTTCCTTGAACGCCTTGAACGCCTCGACCAGTAGAAGGTGAAGCAGACGTTCGAGAGCGATAAACCCTGAATGCTTGGTTGGCTGTGATGATTTTGTCACTGTCGTCGTCGTTGTCGTCCCACGTCGCACGTTCGCACATTTTCGAAGACAAGGGTACAAGCACACGGTTAATACTGACGCCCGGCAACGATACAAGGTTTTTTCTTTTTTTGTTTACGCTCTGACAACCACATTTTAGACGCTCGTAATGGGCTAAGTTGCCTGTGACACGATAGCGTCTAAATGCATCTATCGTCATCGTCGCGTTCTCGTACTGGAATTATATAGGCTTTCTCCAGCAGAGGTATGTAGCAGCAGCAGGGCAATGACAACCACGTCCAACAAATTTGAACCAGCACGGCCAGGGCTCGAACTAGCGATGTTTTGCTAACCGTGGTTGCCATGGCAACGCCCCGTTTCGAACGGTGCGTTAGCCGGCTGAGCCACCGCCACTGACGTCAGCCAGTCACAGGAAGTCACTGATAGCTTATAATCGTAGCGGTCGTTCCGGCTGTTAAGGCGCGTCACATACGGCGCTGGCCGAAACAGTTTTGCCAAGCATTTAGAACGATCCCGTCGTACGATCCAACGCTATGCCAGATGGTATATGGCAAACGACAGGACGTTACAGGACCGCCATGAGTTTAGATGCTTCCCGGTTGATGGCTAGTCACCTTGGAAGAAAGCCTTGCACTCCTCGGTGCACCAATCTTACGCTACAGCTTTACGAGCGCTCTCAGGCTTCAGACGAAATACTTTAGACCATGATCACATATCTTACCCAGGACCCACAGCGGCCTCTTCTTACCTCGTTCTGCATACGAAAGACTGCCCAGACTGCGCCGTGACGCGATTAGTGTAGTTAAGTGATTGAAAACGAGAGTAATTAATTACTTTACAACCCGTCTGCGGATTCCTTGCTGGAATACGGGTGGATTTCAGAAGGAAATGAAGCTAGGATGCCTCCACGACCAGCATCGCCCATACGAGCTTTCGCTTGTTTTTTTGAGAGACTCGAGAGGCTTCGTGGCCTACTAGCTGTTATTTCTCATTACGGCAAGCATCTTCGTGCATCTTATTCTACACAGCTACGCGGTCACACTTTGCTGTTGTTGTTTGGATCAGAGTCGATAGATTTTAGAAGAACGGAAAGATACTATAATATTCAGCAAACGTTTGCTCAGAGGATTTATAACCAATAACCCCACTTAACATAACATTATATGCCTTGCTTATATAACATAGACATCATAAGCTTCTATAAACATGTATATATATATATATAAATAGACATACACACACACATACATGTGCCTGAACTAGTCCCAGCACGTCCAATATTGTTTCTAGCGTGTGCGCATTTTATCTAGGCCCACCGAGATGACCTGAATATATATTCCTGTTTATAGCAAACCGTCTTATACGGTGGCACCATGTTCAAGATATATATATATATATATATATATATATATGGCTATGCAAACAAATCCCACGGGTATCAAGCCAAATAGTATAAATCTGTGAGAGGCATAGCGAGCTGTTCGCATCGAGCAAGGATGACCCTGTCGGCCTGATGTAGCGCAGCAATATGAGATTCATGTCCACGCGTATTAAAGCCAATTGTGTACGCTATATATATATATATATATATACACGTATGTATGAATGCATGTGTTTGTTGAGCCGACCGTAGCCGATAGCGCGTATCGACGAACAGAGCCGCATTTCGAAGTCGGAGCACGTGTCGCTCGCGTATCATGAGGTCGCCGAAGTCGCAACAATTGTAGCGAGGAAACGAAGTCACCGCCGCCCACCCTCGCCAGTATCAGCTACATCACGATCAGCATTACCGCCACATATAGCATCATATGATTAATGGATAATACGGTCGGTTGCAGCAGATGCAATACTATGCAAATACAGCCGCACGCGTTCGCCGTGAGATAGGAGATTTTGGATGTAACACATAGGCACGACCTAGGCACGACCACCGAGGTGGCGAAAAGGTCGCAAACACAAGATGTTGACGTCGTCCGACTCGGTGACAACGATGAGACCCGTCAGTGACTATTTTCGCCGAGTTCGTGCATCTCTAAAGAGGAAATGTGATATCGCCGTGTCATGGTATTGCAACGATGGCGTACCTATTTTCGTTCGAACAGCGAAACAGGGAAAACATACGGTGCTTTTATGCATCTTCAGAGTCATGGTGCCGATATGATTGGAAGAATGCTCACGATAGGCTTCTCTCTCTGTCTCTTTTTCTCTTACCTAGGGACGACCCCTAAGCGAGGCGCAAGGGCGACTGTTTTTTACTTGTGCATCTTATTTTATTTGTAACCCTACGGATGCATGTAGAGCTGCACGATCGCACGAGACCCATAAAAAGCAGTGCTGAGGTTTTCTGTTTCTTAACGCGCGTGACGAAATGCCTAGTTATGCTCTGTGTTTGAGAGTTCATTAAGATTTCTTGCGCCATCTGCAGTTTGTGGCTTATTGGAAAGGGTCTTTTCAGTAAGCCGCGCGAAGTGGACTTTTTGGAGGTTTAAACGATGTGCACACTTGACCATGGGACTTCGGTCAAGACCTGGGCCGCCCTGTTGGCTGTAGCTATTCGATTAGCCGTTGTTTATTTGAGAGACAGTGGCCTCTACATCGTGATAGGGAGTTGGGGGGTGCCTGTAAGTTCAGGCCGAGGGGTAGACCTACCTATTTTGTTTTCCTGTAAAAGATATATGGTGTTGCTGCTCTAGTTCTTAAGGTAGTTTGCGTTAACAAATTCTGCCCGCTCCGAAATATTATCATATAGATCATGATGGCCTCCTAGGAATGGTCCATGTCGGGCCAGATAGATGGCGCACCTCTGCGGCTACAACAGTGTCTAGTATTACCACTGCAGCTACAACAAAGGCTACTCTTATCACTCGTAGATTTACTTCTGGCTGTTTTAACCGTATTCTCTGTGCTTTCCTTATTTATCTTCAGACATGACTGTGTTTAGTGTTTGAGTTGGGTACAAATAAATGAAAAAAAATTCAATGGTGTTTAAATAACCGAAAATGAAGGAGCAAAGAATCTGCATACAATTTCCGTCGACTCCGCGACACACGTGAGGAGACCGGGGATGACCCCTATTCGGGAAGGCCGTCGACGTCAATAGCAGAAGAAAATGTTGAAAATTTCGTTCGATCGTGCCCAACAATCGTCGAATAGGGAATCGCTAATATCAGAGAGATAGCTAAATAATTGGAGATGTCTCATGGATCACTTAGAATAGTTTCCTTCTTCACCAATATTTTATGCGTCAGAAGACTGGCAGTAAAGGTTATTTAAAAAAAATTGAATTTTTAATAAATAAATGCCCGTCAGGAAATGCCTGAATTAAACCCTCAGGTAAGAGCAGAAAACCCTGCTTCAGAGAATGATTACAGGAGAGGAGTTATGGGTATATGTTAACGACATCGAGACCAAAGCTCAATAATCCGATCAAAATAAACCTAGACAGAGCAGATTCATTACTAAGGTTCTTTTAACTATTATTTAACTGCAAGGGAATCATCTTCCACATTCTACGGTCAATAAAAACTACCACATTTTAAGAAGATTGCGCGATAACATCCAGTGCAAAAAGCCTGAAGTCTGGGCAAACAACTCTTATCTCTTGCGCGCAACGCGTGAAATCGGCATGATGAGCGGCGCAAACATCATCCTGATTTTGGATTATTTGATAAAAAATCGATTTCTATATTTCCGCAAAGTCTCAATTTAAATTAAATGTGACTTTTTCCTATTCCTACAGATTGAAAAACAACTTGACGCGACAACGTTTCAAGACTACAGATGCAAAAAAAATCGCAGGAGCAACTCAACTCGATTCCGATAGACGAATTAAAATATTTTCCAAAGAGTGGGAAATACGGGTGGCACAGGTGCACTGCAGTAGGCGCCAGTTGTTTTGAAGGGAGCAAAAACACTTTGGAATATTAAATAAATATATATTTTTTTATAAATGTGGAACTTTTAGATCCGCTCTCGTATATCGGTTAAGCAAGTACACTATGTCTACCGATAAAATAACGATGATCTGGTCAAGGAATTTAAGCTGCGTGATACCCTCGCATTAAAGGCATTTGCTTTTCGGTATTAATAAAAGATCGCTGAACGTGTTTACTGCGGCGCATAACTCGAACGCATTAAAGTAAGAGACGCCGTGCACGGGTTCCACTAAAACGTGTGCAAGCACCGGGTTTTTCCATGAGCCAATTGAGACGTGCCGGTGTAATAATGTCGGGAAGTTATGCCCATTATATCATTTATATAAAAGCATTGGGCAGCCTTACTCAACTGGCCCGATAAATTTACTGAGTTTCATATTATACGCTAATATACATTTATAGCCTTAAATAAATATACATAAATAAAGATAGTGACAAGTGGTTACCATAAGAAAGAGTATTTTTAACGTGAAGTCGGAATAAAAGAAGTTTTTAGAGAGTTGCTAAAAAGCTCATCTGTTTGCTCAGAATGATCTCTTAAGCTCTTAAATATAGTCAACACACACACATATATATATATTACTCATTAGCACCTTCAATCGGTGGCGGGGCGGCCTCAGCAGGTTTCGCTGGTAATCTAGCTGAGACAAGGAAGCTCGCGAAATACGCATCAATAGACTACCCACATAAGTGCCAACCACTACCGTTTGAGACCTTGGGCGGCTCAGGTGACGTCACTCGCAAGCTTCTCCACAGGATCCGTGAGCAGCTAAACCTCGCAACCGGAGATAAGAGATCTGCAGCTTACCTGAGGCAGCGCCTCGATGTCGACGTCCAACGCTGGAATGCGGCATCTGTCTGGGGCGCGCTGTTGAAGGGGTCCCACCCCATTCTTCACAAGACGGAATAATATTTCCCGTGCACACGTTCCCAGGAGACAATTTTTGCTCCACTTACTTTATTAATAAAAACTGAACTATATATATATATATTAGTTGTTCCGTAAAGCTAATGCCCGTGTGCGGTTCTTCATGTCATGGCTGATTTTTATCCACTCCGGCATTTACCTTGTCTAAATTGGGAACCATGAAAACCAATTTAAGAGTGGCCGGTCTGGGTTTCATATCCAGGCCTCCCAAATACAAGGCAAATATATATATATATATATATATATAGATTATTTGAGAACGTGATAAATATACACGTGCTTAGAACTCCTTTTTCACTTCGAACTTTGCTTAATGAGCACTGTAACTGGTGTCTGCACTTGCTAAGAAGGGCTATGGTACAAGACCACAAGATATTTTTCATACCACATTACTCTTCATAAAGCACTGAACTAAACCAGGGTACCTCCGGCAGACTTTTTGTGGTTCGATAGTATTTTTATAGTAATTGCAAATAAACACATATCTAAAAAATAAGAGCAGATAATAACGCAAAAAGTGGGGATGTTTACTTGCTAAAACATAACTTATATATATACAGACACGGGCAATAGCAAAATGCCCTTGGGTTCATTATTTAAATTGTGTAATTATGGAAATTTTAAGCTCAATGAGAAATTACTGAAGTGAAATAAATTTGCCGTCCGGGAAAGACGACCCCGTAAAAAAAATATATGTGTTTGCACGATTATTTGTTTGCAGTAAAAGAGAAACAGAAGTCCCGTGGAGCCAAGTTAGGTAATGCATAAACTGACGACATAACCTGGATCCCCGCGACTTTGAAAACGTCCTGCTCTAAGTAAATTTCGTGACAAGGAAACCACAACGGAAGATTTCACTTAGTAATATCAGTCAACACGCTTGATAGGTACTTAAACGTATTCGGATCGGCGGTTACTACCACAAAGCCTTCCTTGACCTTAATCGTCAAACCTTTTAAACTTAAGGTAGTTTTGCGGCATTTGTCGCGTGGCACGCAATATCATACTGAGATCGAGACAGCTGTGGTGAATTATTTGCAGCGAATGGGATTCAGGACCCATGGCTCACCCAGCAACGCACACAAGCTGTTTGACTTTTTATTGATTGCTGTTTTCCCAAAGAAAAACTCTTTTTTGGTCGGATTATCTCTGGACGTACCACACAAAATCTGTTTAGTCGTTTAAGACTGTATTTCGTACAATCACTGCGATGTTGTGCAGTAAATATAATTAACTTTGGCTCTATTAGAAATGGTTAATAACATTTTCGTCTTCTCCCTAAAAGCTAAGCAGGTAAACATATAATATATGCGCTCATGGTATGAGTTATATGATCATTTAAAATTGCGGAGCAAACATAATGGATGTTAAAATGTGTGCAGTGAATAATTAAATCGTATGTCAAATTTATCATTCAGAGGCGTCCGAGCACTACTATGGATATAATGTACGGGTCTAATACATATCTGTTCCTGTTTACGGTAGTCAAGTTATGTAATCGCACTAGTGTAACTCTGAAAGCTCATGCACGTATTAAACAGATCAATAACATTTTTCTATAAAGTACGGCTGAACGAATTTACTAAAAGTGTCCAGTTCCCAAGTTGGTGCGTACGTGTCTGTACAAACCCATCCCCCCCCAAGATGTAAACAAAGCTGCGTTCTTATATTTGCGATATAATGAGAATAGCGGGCGTGTTGTTCTTCTTTGAACGAAGCATGTTTAAGATAGCATATGTACGTAAAGCATTTACAATGCAGATGGTAAGCAACATCATATACTTTATGAGTCGCACGTACGAGCGGGTCGAACGGCCTGACGATAACCCCAATTATTTGACGTAGCACCACAGTGGCAGAGTTCAATCACTAATTAGCGACATCGCGACTCTAGGTTGCTCCCCGCTGCTCTGGCATGTATTGCGGCAATGGAAAAGTATGCCGGAATTGCACTAACGAAACAGTGGTTCCGGCCAGTAACAACAACTATGCTAACAGTAGGCTCTGAATGCAAACTGCGACAGCATGCACGACGACTGCTCTAAGCTTGCAGCCTCTACTAGATTTTTTTCCTTCCAACATTTTGTCCTCTCTTCATAAATAGAGTCAACCTACTGAAGTGGCTACGTGTGCAATACAAAAAAACGGTCGTGTTATTTAGAAACCCACTTGGAAGGACATTTACAGTCTGTGTATTATTATTATTATTATTATTGCGCGGGTTCGGACCCCACCGTTGCACATTTGTATTTATGGGGCCCGTCTATGAAGCAATGTGAGAAGCAGTCTTGTGTACGTTAAATCTTGGCTGAGGGTCAGTCCGAAGAGTTTTACATATTCTTCGTCTCGCTGGTCCCCCTTCGTTGCTTCCATTCTTCTGGCCTGATCTCGATTATTATTATTATTACTCTCATCATCATATCACCGCGGGCAAGGTGCCTGAGGATCTTCTGAGGCGTGCTGTTCGGACCGCCCAATTATGAAAAAGACTTGAGACTCATCGCTACGGAATCCACCTTGACTCCAACTTGAACATGTATAAAATAACATTCTAGTGAAACACTACGTTTATAAGGCCTCATAGACAGGGGTGACACCATCCTCAAACGGTTGGCAATGAAAATTCTTTAGATACATCTAGCATCCGCCTCAGATAACAGCTATGATCTTGCCAATTAAAATACGGCACTAAGTCAGGAGCTGAGGCTGCCGACCACGCTATGCGCAGCTTTTTTCAGATGACGCCAATGTGTACGGCTGTCAAATTTGACCTCAAAAACGCCTTTAACTTTCACCTCCGATGCTTGTTCAGATTCATAAGCACGCGCTTGAGCTCAACAATGTCGCTGACTTCTTGCATGCGAGACCCACGCCGCTCTGCTTTACAGACAGATACATCACTCGTTACCAGGCAAACCCAGATATACCGCCGTTTTTTAGTTTGCTTCACCAGCCGACCCGTCTCCGGCTTGAGAGTAGCCTCTTCGTATCATACCTAGACGACCTCACCCTGGCCGACCCTGAATCGCACGTAGTAGCCATGTATCTCCAAAACATACAGGAGTCAGCTGCTTCAATAGGACTGGAGATAAACGCCAATAGGTGTAAACTGTGCTGCGAAGGAGTGACGGACAACGAAGTGCAAGGCGCCACCACTACCTTTGCCTACCCGCTCTCAGACGCCCAGAAGTGTCATAAATCACCGTCTAGAACTCCTCAACATCGCTGTCCTTTTTCTGGGAGCAGCTAACTTCGTTTGCCATATAGAGCCTTGTCCTTCGCGGATACACGCTCCTCTGCCTCTGGCTAGCATTCACAGAGCTTTTTCTTGCTGACCCATTCGCTTTGTGTGCAATGGGGCTTAAACGCCCCTCCAACTGTGCTCTACCTAGATTCCTTCCATCAACATTCGCATGCCAGGGAACTCAACTCCTCCTTGGCCCGGATTCTGCAGTAGCTCACTTAGACGAAGTCGGTCTGGAGTGGTAGCTTACCTTCGGCGACTCAGATCTAGAAGAGGGCGACAGGGGAAGCAATCGAAGTAAGAAAAAAAATCTCTAGCGTATGCCAAGTGCCGCCTCGAAAGTTTCCTATGAGGAAGCCTGATGGACTCGGTACGTCTCGCCTACAAATTTAATTCTGAACATTGATCTTTGGCTGAACGTCTGACTGGGTGACAATCTTAGCACCGTACTGCAAAACCCTAAGTTCAGGGTCCTATACAGTCTCTTCTAGGTCGCGAGGTATTTGTCATTCATTCATGTTCCTGTAATACGAATATCGCTGATACGAAAGGCCGTAAATGAGGTGCGTTACAACGCCGTAAATAATATGCTCGTTAGAGCCTTCAGACAGACGAGCTTTGCCGTGCGCGTCAAGCCGACACCTCTTTGTGAAGATGAACACTTGCCACTTTTTCAACGAAGGCGCTAAGAGTTCACCGCACTAGTCTTAATAGATTAGTCTGTTTACTGGCTTCGTCGTCGTTATTCGTTAAGGATTTGCAAAATATACACGTTTTACCGAGAACGGCTAAATGGGAGAATAACACGGCAAACATTGACCCGTTCTCTTATGAAACCCAGGTAATGACGTGCAGTTCGTGGAAGCGTTGCATTTACGAGAGTAGGCGCCTAATCGCATGATTTGGCTTCCACATGGAGATCTGTATTTGAGAGAAGTTCTACGAAATTTTCCTCGTTCAGCTCGTACAAAGCTGAACGAGGAACGAGGATGGTTCGGCAGCACCATCACCACCCTCTGCGGGCGACAATGTGATTTATATCATCTCTAACAAAGCGGTAAAGCAGCTCCGTTGACTCGACTTTTGGGACTGTGATGAATATACGTATATTTGAATGTGTGCTTTTGCTGTACGCGCAGTATTAAAAATCAACCATCGGTAATAAAATAAAGCTAAAACAAAGCTCTGGGACCCCAACTTCCGTTAGCTTGATCAAGGCTTGACGCGGCCATCCG
The DNA here is from genome assembly GCA_003439945.1 of Dermanyssus gallinae. Classification (NCBI taxonomy): domain Eukaryota; kingdom Metazoa; phylum Arthropoda; class Arachnida; order Mesostigmata; family Dermanyssidae; genus Dermanyssus; species Dermanyssus gallinae. The sequence goes on from QVRM01006371.1 coordinate 50,324, forward strand.
CACCAATGTTCATTCAATCTCTGTGAGAAGAATTGTACATGCAGTTAACGCAGTTATTTTAATATATATATATATATAGATATATATATATATATATATATATATATATATATATATATATATATATATATATATATATATATATATATATAATAGATTATATATATATATATATATATATATATATAATAGATTTATATATATATATATATATATATAATAGATTTATATATATATATATATATAAATATATAATAGATTCTCCCAGTATGGTGAATCAGGTGGCCGGTCTATATATCTCGAGTGACTAAGATCAGATATTTTTTGCAGGGACAAGGAACAATAATGCATAACGCATAATGCAACTTGGTCTGGGTAGGGTGGAACCCTCAAACCCATTAACAAATCTGGCCTTCCCGACTCTTTTTTCTAAGTGCCTCATCCCGATGTAAGGAAATGTTCTCCTCTATTTGTTCAGCAAACATTTTTGTTGTCCGTTGACACCGTCGTGTACGCGCCAGTGCCCTTATCGTATGGCCAACAACCTCTGCGCACTGCTCAGCTTTTCCTACCTCTCTTGATTTTTAAAGCCGATAAGTGCAGTAAACATTTCAAATTGTCTGCGCTAAGAGAAGGGTTTGCGCTTTGCGCCATTCTGACTAGTTAATTGCAGGCGCGTATCCATGTTGCGTGGAATTAAATAGCTGTTAACCAATAAGCGAACATAAATTTACAATCATAGAGGTATCGACATGGAAATGACTAAGACTCGCTGTGAGTAGTTTAAACTAACTCATTATGTTGAATGATGTTCTTCCAAATAATTTTCTTGTACTAGTAATGTGGGGGGTGAGTGACTTGACTTGCGACAGCGTTGAAATTTCACGCACCGAAGTCAGCTTTTACTGCTACAACGGTGACTTCAACAGTCCTGCCGATGCTACTGCTGTCACTACTATCTCTAACGATAACCTGTAATTGGCCTGCAGTGGTAACCGCCGCATAGAGACGCTGGCAGAGAGGTTGGCAACGCCGTGCCTTGATGTCGCGGTAGTCGTGTGTGTTGCACTGCCTGGCCTTGCTTTAAGATATCAACAACAACAGCCCGCAGCGGAACCACTGGCAGTGAAGGCAAAAACAGCAACGACAACAACGACAACAACAGCGCAACAACAGCATCAACAACAGCATCAACAACAACAACAACAACAACATCCACAACAACTCCAACAGCATCAACAACCGATTGGTACCTACAACAGAACAGGGTGAGACGAGGCTGCATCCTCACTAGAAGAAGCAGAAGAAGAAGAACAACCATAAACCACCCTACCACAACCGTCATCGTCACCACATCGCATCGACAGCAGCGGCGTTCGCCCTCGTTGGCTCGCAAAGGCCCGGGCTGGCTGCTGAGTTGTGCTGGGCTACTCGGAACAGCGGCAACAGCCGACTTTGGACCATGACGTGGTGAAACAACAACAGCACGATCACCACCCCCATTAGCGCGTGTAGTAATCAAGCCAGGTCAGCTTAACTAGCTTGAATGCTCTGCTAAACTCGGTCTAAACGGTCGTAAAAATAAATTTCCTCGTTACGCTTGTGCAAGCTCCGCCGACGACATTGTGACCTATATCACTTTTTTTAACGCTCTGACAACCACACATTTAGACGCTCGTAATGGGATAAGTTGCCTGTGGCGTGTGGTATCACCTCCAAAATGCAATAGAGCAGTTCCATTGACTCGACTTTTGGACCCGTGATAAATATACGTAAATGTGAATGTGCGTTTTTTTCTGTACGCGCAATATTGTCAACCAATCATCGGTTAATAAAACTATGTTCTTTTAAAAAGCTGTCATAACATAAAACTTTAGACCAGACGACATGACCCTGACTGCCTGGGCCATTGCTGATCTGGGACTCGGAGTTGACTCGGAGAATTTATACGACGAACTTTAAGGCGCTTTGCCGCACAGTAAGTGGGGTTCCACTCAAAGCAAAGAAAAGTACAAGGCACGTCATTACGAAGCCTTGGGGAACAGCACACAATCTGTAGTTCACCACTGAGACATCAGGTATACCAGGTATACAAAAAGGGGGAAGACCATGGCTATAAAGCGGACAATCGGTCAAATCGTCGCGAAGTTAAGCGAAGACATTCACAGCGCTCCTGAGGCAGCGCATCGCTTTAGAAGTTCAGCGCCCTCTAAGCAATGATGCGGTGGAGGCCTGGAGGAACTGATGTATGTATAAGTAGTTAAATATGTACATTTACCGTATAATAATACGTTGATAACAAAATAAATAAGAATTATTATTAGTAGTAGTACCAATAGTAGTATTGCTATCACTAGCACGAACAGGTAGGCGCGCAGTGGCGTCCCCGGGCATGACGGTAACCGACCTGGTCGATGCCATGCTCGAAAACGAGGAGATATGAAAACAGGCAATGAGCCTGGTGGAAGACGTCATGAAGCTGAAGAACGAATTCAAGCGAGTGCGGGAGGCCGCGAGCCGACGGCAAGAGGCGTCCACAGCGAGCAGCTAGCGCTGAGCGGGCACATGTATAACGGAGTGCAGGGTGAATAATCTCCATCTTAAGTGATGTAAAACGAAAGTGTAGCACTAGAAATGCTTATATCAATAAAACCCTAATACTACAAAAAAGTAAGGCTGTTATATCAAGGCTGCAAGTATAATGTCGCTATGTCACAGGTAGCATTTTTCTATAAGCTGCCTCTTTGAACATACACTTCGTGCTACCCAAAAAAAGCAGTGGAAGGTGTTTGAGAAGAAATACGTTTTGGAAGGATTTCAGAGGGATTCTGTTTTCTACGCAAATTCATTCAATGCGGATTCCTCTGCGCCGATTGATGCGCCTGGAACTGATGTTGCTCTCAGCTATAGTGGCATCACGGTCATCACAGCGATCATGGCTGCCTGTATAGAAGAAACGAGTTCCAGCTCAGAGAAACGATACTGACGCCCTTGACGTTGCCCGTGCCATTGGTGTGCTGTTGTTCCAGCCAAGAAGAGAATTCTTTTTCTTCTTCGTCTTTGTAGTAGAAGTAGTAGTATTGCTATCACTGGGCGAAGGATCCTAATAGTTGCAGCAGCAGCAGCAGTTGTATTAGTCACGGCGGGCATACGTACCCGAGCGGCAGTGGAAACGAGAGAATAACCGGGCAAGAAAGCTCAAAGCTCGTTGATTCACAGATACACCATAAATTGATATTTCAACCTCACTTCCTCTGACGTCGCTACTATGCGCGGCAGCAGCAGCAGCAGCGACAGCAAACAGCCACTCTCCGGACGACTCCGGGCGGCCGTAGACAACAAGACTGCCCGCGGCTTCGTAATAAAGTGTAATGCTTTCTTGGGCGGGAGAATGGAGGTAGGTGCACACCTCCTATGGGAAAACACACAACAGACCCTTCCCCCGGCGTTGGAACCGTCGTTGCCGCTGCCGTCGTCGCCGCCGTCGTCGTCGTTCGTACCCCCCATACAGCTCACACCCCCCCCCCCCCCCTCCCGTCCCTCCAGCACCATCACCACCACCTCAGCACCTCACCGTTGCCCCTACCCAGTTTCCGGAAGAATCCCATTGTGCATCCGGTCGTATATCCATTTCCGGTACCGGTGGCAGACGGACCTAGTGCTCGTCTTGCTGCTGCAGCTGCTGTCTGCTGGGGTTCACTGTCATCGTGATCTTCGTCGTCGTCTTAGCATCCGCCGCCGCTGCTGCCGGTTTGCCCCCGGCTACTCCATCTCATCGCCGGCCGGTCATGGTTAAGTGCGCCGCACGCAGCCGAACGAAGGTCAAGTTGGCCTGCCTGTGTATAAATTCATCGTGCGACTGTGCTACTCGTACATTGATCGTTACGTGCATTTCTACGAAGATACACCTATATGTATATATATATATTTACATGTATATATATATATATATATAATTATATATATATATATATATATATATGTAAATATATATACATATATATATATATATATGCATATATATATATATATATATATATATATGTTGTAGAAGCATATGTTCTATTTGTGGATTCTACAAGGAGCTAGGATGTTTGAATGAGGAGTAACACATATAAATAAATTAGAAGTCAGCGCATTGTGTGAGTTAATTTAAAATAATCTTTAAAAACGCAAGTAGTTAGGCAACACGTAGTCTATTTTTACTCACGGAATTGTTCTCGATTGTTAGTCGTTGTCATTGGCAAACAATTACACTTGTCTGTTGTGTTTGTTGCAAATCTGCGGTTTGAATGACAGGGCATTTAAACTGTTTGTTGTATAATAATATAAATATGTGTCGCCAACCTGTAGCTTGATATGCTTCCAATGGTAAACTGCATGACACCTGGATCTCGTGCTAGTGGAATAGGTACATACGAAACGCTAATGATTAGAAAGTTATTAGTTATTAACTTGTTAAACGTGACAAACTGTTTTAGGTAACCCTCACATATATTTTAGAGATCTGTGCCAATTGGGTTCAAACTTTGGTGCGTTTCTTTCATGATTCTACTTGACCTGTTAAGTACATTTTAGTACTAAAGAAAGACTAGGTTAGCGAAACAAAAGACGAGCTGTTTACACATATATATTAAACTTTTAAGTCCCTTATAGAACGCGATTATGCCACGGTCGTGAGCTGATATTGCAAGAGTAATTTTGCAATCTTTAATTGTGCAAACAAGAGTAATCTGCTACTGAGATACAATCACAGACCTCCATTAAACAAAAAAAGAGGTTTATTTATGTTTAAGCAGACACGAGTATGACATAACGTGGCTTACGCAGCAGAGCAATTGACCATAAAGTCAACTATAATTTAGTTCTTGTGGAAAAAACAATGACATGACTAATGTGGCATGACTGGAAAATGTGAAAGGATATTTAATATATGTGTAAAAGGACAATGTGACTGCGTTTATTTTCTTCGTTTTGTCTCTCTCTCTCTCTCTATCTGTTTTCTTTTTACTGTGCAAAGTGAACATCCTGAACTCCGCTGTGAGTATCGAAGTTTACGACAGATGTCCGCCCGTCCACGCACTTGACGTAATTCGACGTGATACGAGGCGCTGATGGGGGCATCTGCTGCTGCGCTCCACAAGTCGTTTAGCTTCCGTGGGAGATGGCCAGCTGCACAAACCCGGGTCGCTCCGACATGCCAGCCGCGTTATCCTACGTTCGCCTCTCTCGAATGGGCGCCCTGAGTGGTCCTGATCTCCAAAATGTAAAGAAAAGCCATGTAGGAATCGTCAGATGCAACGTTTTCTTTTGAATGGACCTCATCCTGAGGACTTCGGCAGTTGAAGGATCAAACTGTGGAAGTGCTGCTGTCGGGGCCGTGGGCGGTGGGGAAATTGGGAGCTGCCGCTTTGAGACGCTAGCTGGCAAAGTTAGACAAACGAAAACAGAACCGTCTGACGCTTCTGGCCGAGTCAGGCTCCCACTACGCTCAGAAAAGAATACAAATGCTACGATATTATTTCCGCCTTACGTGAGCTATGCGCAACGCGGGCGTCTTTAGGTGGAACAGTACGAAGCCGCAGTCGTTGGCATTAACGATCAGTTTATTTCCATATGTATATATCCATTTTCAGTGTTGGGTAAATCTATTGCGTCGTTATTCACTATAAATATGCACCTAACTATCTGTCCGTCCCCTTAGTGCGGCCAAATACGAAACTACAGTATATTAGAACAGATCTCACGAGATACATAAGTAAGGGCCCCTGAGGACGGCAGGCTACCTAAGCACGTTATAATTAAACTTTTTGCGGTGACCCTTAGCCAAGATTTTACGTCCACGGGACTGCTTTTCTTATTACTTCATAGACAAACCCATATAAATACAATTGTGTAAATGTGGGGCTCGAACCCGCGCACCTTAGTGTCTCCTCCGGTCGCGAGGCACAGGGGAATGCACCACGCCCAAGAACGTTCGAACCACTGAACAACCCACCAGAAACGACGGCAAGCGTCCTGACGGGATGACTCTCATCCCCTTTGAACGAGGCCAAACCCTCACATGAGACGCCGCCGCTAAAACTTCAGCTCAGTGGCCTTCAAGATCTTGGGAGCACCGAACCCCCAGATTAAAGAGCTACTTATTAATTGAGCAAATGTTTGAAGATAACCACCGAGACACGAACATTTGAAGAGAACAACTGAGGACAAGAAAGCCGCACAATTCTAACGCCAGAGACTGTCTATTGACGTCCAGCGGGGCAACGCGATCTCAATTCTGGGATTGTTTGCCAAATAGCGCACACCGAAATGGTTCTAGACTAAAAATAAAAACGTTCACTTTGACAAAATTGTAATATGAATTGATGGATAAATACAAAGGATATAAACAAAACAAAAAAATAAAACAGTCCGACTTCCCACTGCTGCTTTGGTGATTCTGCCGGCCGGATTTTCCACAGTAATTCCTTAATAGGGCTTAGGGCCTTATCACCCGTTCCTATACCAACATGGTACGGTTGCCTATGTACAATTGAGCTGGCGTAGGGAATCTACTAATATACAATAACTTATTCAATGGGATCTAAAAAGGAGAACATACTATATCTCCATTTTGATTCATTTTACTTTACCAACTTTTGAAGGTTCCATATTTGAATGTATGCACATCGGAATGTACCCATATTTACGTGTGAACACGGTATGTATACATATATACCCCTAAATAAATATAGCACTCATGTTTGGTTAAAACAGCAATAGGACTAGCACAACATTCTTTGTAGGCCCAGTTGTAGTGCTGCTAGGGCAGATACAATGAAAATATTTTATTAAGACTAATGTTTATAATTTTAATAATGCTTATGATCACTTTTTATGCCTTATATGCACGTATAAAGGATCGCAGCTACATTGGATGCGTTTATGTCTGCAAGAGCGGAGAAGCCCGTAGCTTCTCTGCTATTCCTATCAGGCCACTAAACATCTGCTTACTACGATAAAAGTGATTCTCTGTTGTAGACACAGGCTAGCAAATAGGACATGTAATGCCTTTTGGAAGGCCTGAGGCATACTCGGAGTAACTTTTTCAACCGTACTCAATTACTCGTAGGTTAGTAGCCCTGTTCCTCACTCACGTATAATTAACGCTTTGTCGCACATCTGCTGACTGCGCCAGCGATTTAAGACGGCTTTGATAGTGGTGTTCACGCTCTCACGGAAAAAAACTAAACTACAATATGCCACAGGTACGTAGTAGCATGAACAGTGTGAAACCTGCCATCAAGACAACAATCGACCAGCAAATATCTCAATCTTTGGTTTGCTTATTAAAGCAAATGATACAAAGCATTGCCCTTAATCTGTTCAAAAATAAGACGGAAATAGAGCGAAGACTAAATTAGCAATTATCCTATCTAACAGTGTAGCCTAAGTGATTAGTAGTATACTGACGGTCATAGACACAACCCCAAAATGACCTCTAAATTATAACGGGTCTAAGGTCGGATGACCAATGAAGCAAGGGAAGCAGATAATGCGGATTTCAGTCGAAGCTGTGCTGAAAACATGTCGCAAATCACCAGGTGAAAAGAACGAGGAACGTGTAACAAATACCAAACTCTTAAAAAAAACGCTGGCCTTTGCAGTGTGCTATCAGGCCCTATTCAGCAAGTGCATAAACACTGAGGAGATTTCAAATGCCTAGTTGATGCGACATTGTAAGCAATATCTGCGTGAAAGAGAATCTGGACCATGGACATATAGAGAAAAAGCAATAAAAAGTCGCTCGCATAAAATACCTTCGGTGACAATAAAAGGAAGCCAGAGTTCTTTGCGTGGGGGAAGGGATAATAACGGAATAGGGACATAGAAGCAGAAACCATAAAAATAAGGTCATCCCATGCAGCAATACAGAGGTTACTCAGGAAAGCTTGCGGTACACTATCTATAGTCGTGAAGTTACTTATATGCTTATTTCGTTTATTCAATGCAGCGTTTGACTTAGCACCAAGTAGCCAATTATTCAAAGTTAGTTTCTTGGTGCTAATTTAGACAGTCGAAGTCCCGCAGTCCTTTCATGCTTCTGAAAGGACTGCAGGGCATGTGAAAAAACGCTGATCCCAAGAGTAGGCCCGAATTCTACTGTACGCAATTAACGTGGTATTCTTTGGGGGTACGTAATCACCTGGTATAGGATAGGGGTAAATAAGCTAAGTTTGGTCGAGAAGGTTTTTCTGCTTAACAAAAGTTTTAAGTTTGTCAAATCGCACAGGCGCTCGCCAACTGTTCAACTTTACTGTTCCGAGTCAAGGACCAGTATAATACGAAAAGGCACGTGACATTCAGGCTACAATTCACCAGATGAACGGAATAACTACTGGCGACGGAGTAGCAGATTCACGCCTTTCTCGTAGAGAGGCCAACGCGCTCTGTTGTTTATCACCTCTTGAGGGATCTACTTGGGGTACTAAAATAAGACAGCCTAAAGTTCTGCTTAAAGTCACCTTAAACATTGGCAATCTTGTTATAAATGACCACAGCAGGTCTCCGTTGCATGTGCTTATTTGGTTTCAGAATAGCGCCGATTGCAGAAAAATATAAGAAAAGGGCCTGCCCCGCCGCATCTGTTCTAGACGAAGGAAATATTATTGAAAGAAACTATGGTGCTCGCTGCCTACTCGTACAATCGTTCGACAGCTCGGCACTATAGAAAATGTCAGAGGGATTAGAAATGATATCAGTAAGGTCAATGTCATTTGTCGTTCCTACAGGCGTGACACTGTTGTGATGAATGTGCATATAAGATGGAATTGGTGTTTATGCAGAGTTGTTTGTATATCTTGCATCAACATAAATTGTTAAACGGACAAACTTTTCTACATAATGGCTAACAATTGACGTAAAGTCTCACAGAAACAATGTCTCTCATGATGATAATGATGATAATACGTGCAATAATGACATTATTTATTGCGGTGGCAACAACAAAATAAAAATACATCACTACTCTAGAGTTCTGTCAATTTTTGCCCGACAATATAAGTAATCTTTTTTAAAGTTCTAGTCTTGCTTCTATATAACTATATTACAGCATACACTTTTTGTGAAACGACCCCAGTGTGGCCGTGCAATTTTTCACACGGGGTAGGACACATATATCACGAGAGATTTGATCATATATTCTTCCCCAGAGACGCAGTACTACTAAATCAACCTTATTTTCAGACGTTTTTTACTTATAGGTTCACTTTTTCTAGGTAACTGGAAGCAAAAGTATATATACACGGAGAACCTAATACTGCGCAATTCTTCAGTCTCAAGTCTACTAGCGTTATGCCTTACTATTCTTTCTAGCGCGTTGCAGAGAGGGTGTCTACTCCGTACACGATTTTCGCTTTCGACAAAAGCAATTGTATGCTTTCATGTGTCAAGTATCTTTGAAATGCAAATAGCCTGAAACCTTACCTTTCTGTACTCTCTAGCATTTTAGTATTTCATTCTGTGTCACAAGCAGAAGATATTAGCGCCGCCCACTGGTTTTCTTTAAAAAAAACATGCTTTTCGTACCAGCGAAATGGCAAGTTGTGCTAAAGCGCAGTGCATGTTTCTTAATTAACAAACATCAATGACAATATGTTTCCGAATTCTCTTTACACCCGCGACTTGCGAGAATGCGTTTCACTGCAAATTGTTCATACATTTTTGTGATAATATTCTAATTAAACTTGGATTCTACATTTCTTAGCACAAAGCACCTGTCCCTAGTTCACTTACTGCACACCGAAGCTGCCGTGCCGCCGAGACATCGCCACTAATATTTGACTTCATCTGGACCAACTGTTTGAAGAGCAAAACCCGCCGCAATACGACACCTGCGCAATATGTTTGATAACTTGGTGCCCTTACCTCTGAGGCGCAGTGCCCTCAGAGGGCACTGGCTTCGCACCCTTGATAGCTTGCCTGGGCCCGTTTCTAGCTTTCCTCATCGGTAGAAGCCTACCTTCCTCTTCCACCCGAGACTCGACGGGGCAAATCTAACTGCCATATGGAAAATAGACGGCTCAACCATAGCGCGTGGCCTTACTATACGAAAGTTTGTCGTCAAAATAGCTACCACCATCGATAGGACAACGGTCGTAAATGCAGTAACACCAAATCAGGTCGGTGTCGCAGTAAAAGGCAAGGCAGAGGAGAGAACCATCGTTGAAGTACATAGTCCCGCACTTGAAGTAAAAATGGATTTCCAGAATGCCCTGTGCCGCACTACACGGCGTAATGTCGTGTTGAAGGTGGTAAGAATAAATGTGTCACAGTTTTTGCCTCTGGCAAAGCTACAAGGAGCTATCTTTACTGCACTGGAATGAAAAAGAACCGCTAATTTTAGTTAGCGGCGAGCCGCGTCGCGTTGTTACAGATATATTCTCGCCTGACGGCAATCATTCACAAGCGGCTTTAACACTTCTCCAACTATTTAAGGTCGTCGCGCTATGCAGGTATATGATAACGCTGCGAGAAACATATTGCGTGAAGTCATGAACGTTGACCTCAATGATGACACTTAGAGAAGAGTTCCTTCCCTCCAGTCACATACAAAATCTCGATATACGACCGGCCACGAAGCTGGCTCCTGTATGCTACGCTGCATCTATATTCGAGTTAAGTCTGCTTACAGACACGCTGGTTAGACCAGGTGTCCGCTGTATAGCTCACAGAACGTTCGGCCCAGGTCCTTGAAAAAAACACCCCACGCAGCATACCCTAGACAGCTACATTTGCAACCTTGTTGCCAGAGAAGATCTCCCCCGTTTCGGGCCTACGGGCGTCTCACATACCCAGTGAAAACCGCGTTAACTCGCGTTGTATAGAGAAAATGCCGTGTATATTGTCGGCTTCATGTGGCAAAGGCTAGAGATATTGAGGTATAAATTCACACCTCTAAATTGTATATATCTTTCAATAATAACAATAACCGACCCTCGAAAATTGGTGCTATAATTTGACTCTCTCTCTGTGTGAACCATTTCGCGTTCGGTTTTTATCTAGCCTATTTTGCCAACCAATTGGATCGGTGCTCTCTGTATCTAGGCATACATATAACAGTTAACATGATGTCTTGAAAAACGTATGGTACTACGCCCGTGTATTTACTATACATATTTGATCAAAGTAGGACTAGACAAGCCACTAATACGGAGGGATTTCATTGTATATATGTTTTCGACATCTCATTTCATGACAATTGCCTAAAGAGCTCAACGCAGGTACGCTGGGCCTTTGACAGCCGAGCAATTCCGACGACGTGGCTTGCGTGTCGTCCGGGGCAGGAAACTTCTGCATGAACGGTTTCGATTTCTTCGTAGACCTAAAGTGCATCGCTAAAAGGAGGAATAGAGACAAATCTCAGAGACAAGCGCTACTCTAAATATATCCTGCAGGTAAGCACCCCTGCTAATGATGCCAACGAGCAGTCATAGTACAAAACAGAGGATGAAAATAACAGAACTAGGCGGCCACGCCCATATTACTAAATCGCGGGCGTCGCACACAACAGCAGAGGCTATTCCAGGTACGTGTTACATTTCCACCTACGACTAACGACAAAGAAACTTTTAATACCCCTAACTCGGAGGGCAACCCGAGTAGCTCGGAGACAACACCGGCCATCATTTTAGGGCGCATCCATTGAACAGCACAAGCTGTTGCTATTGCACGGGGATCTTTTCCGTCTTGTTGTCCTCGCTAAGGCCTAAGTCGCATATGCAAGGATCGCTGCAGGCAACTAAAATAGAAGCAACGGAACCTGGCAGGAAAATCAAACAGAGTAACAGAAGTCAGACTGTAGAGAGACGACCAATACGAACGAACCTAAATTACCTGTTATGTTTAATGCTATGACGAAAATTAGCGATGCAGTTTTATCACGAATAATTGCAAACAGCTCTCCGAACTCCTTCGCCCATTTATACATTCACATAACATAAAGCCACCTTAATTAACATAGACAAGGCTGGCGCTATAATATAAAATAGGTAAGAACATTACTAGCTGTAAAATAGCTAAGCATACGTTGGATTTGCATAAGCCTACATGGCCGTCTCAGCAAACAAGCCGCTGATGAGCTTACAGTGGGCCACTGCCTTTAGAGTAATAGACTGCTGGTTCCTTAGGTTATGCGGGTCGCACACAAAAAGTGTCCCAGCAAACTGGATTTTGAGAGCTGCTGTAAAGCGAATTCTTTTACAACTCGTACAGTAAGGCCTTACTAAGAACATCGCTAGCCATCGCTCTTTGTGAGGGGCAGGCACCTTAACTGCAAGCGCCTCCGGAATGTGCCTAGCACTTCCCCACAAATGTTCTAGAAATAGCTAAATAGGGCTCTTAGACCAGCGAGCAATATGAGAGTACAACGCCTTATGCATCCATTTGGCTGCAAGACAGAACCATTTGTAAATACAGTTGTACACAACAGGGATCATTAAGATACAACAACGGAATATATTGTTTGCAAGGCGCAATAATGCGCAAGGCATACTGCATACGCCTAGGTCACGTAAGACATATGTAAAAGTCAGTAAGATGGTTGCACTCATTTTAAATCGAAGTTAAGTGCATTGTATTTTAGTATAATGCATACCATTCTCAGGACACCCCGACGATGCCGCCGATAGCCAATTGCAGAACAGCGTGAGAGTTACTCGAGCAGACAAGGTAGTAAAGCTTTAAGTCGCACGCGTAATCAATATAAATTACGTTAGGCGGCCAGTACCTTTCTATGCCTTAAACAGTTGTATCGAACATGAAGATAGGCATCTCCCTGAGGCGCCTGTATACCTAACAGTTTCAAGGTAAGCATCACAATCGATTTTTTTCAATCGTGCTCTGTTGGCCAAAATAAACACAATGAAACGTTGTTTGAGCATTTATAAACACAGCCTAGTCCTGATTTAAGTCCAAAAGTTGCGTACATGTCAAAGATTACTTGCGAAAGAAAAACCTTATTCGAGCGGCCGCTGGCATTTGAACTCGCAAGTTCGACCCTGGCGCGACACATACTATTTTGACGCGATACTTTTTAAGATTTAAATAATTAGGTTAGCTATACTTAATAAGTTAGGGAGAACATATTTAATTTTTTTTATGGAAATTGTTTCTAATTCTAGACCATCTTTCATCGTTTACGGGTTTGGAGTAACTATGAGGCATATCGTCGATGCACCATGGGCCGGACATGTTGACATATTTAAAGTTTCCCCAACAGCCTTTATGGCGCCATGACCGCTGACTTATGGTATGGTTTATCATATATTATTATCAATAAGCATCGCCGAAAAAAAATTGATCACCAATGGAGATCGAACGGACGACACCCCGGTAGATGACAACCATGACTAACCCCCTGACCGTGTCGCCACACATGTAACCCAGCTCGCTTGCTATATATATTGTTGCTTTCTGTTTAAGTAGTCTGCTATGCTGTACGTGTATCTATATTAAGTGCGCCTTTCTAGATAAATGCATGTGTGGCTTGCAAATGCTTTATATATATATATATATATATATATATATATATAATTGCTTTGGCAACACTGCGCCATATGGCGAGTCAACTTCTACTGGGTATGTAGACGACTCGAGCTCTAGCGCAATGAAAAACGCGTCCGAGGTGATGGTGAATTGCCTTCGGATGTCGCCGGGTTACCAGCCGCGCTAGAGGTTCTTATCGTGTGGCAACGGCTAAATTCTCGTGTGGGTTTGCAGCGCAGTGTTGCAACTGACACTTCTTGGAGGAGTTTTCGTATTGTCTCCTTGCCCTGCCTTGGCGAGTTTCAGAGCAAGAATCTAAGGCGTAAGCTCGGGAGAGCTGGAGTTACCGTCTTATGGCGTCGCTGCTTCTCAACGTAGGCGTGTAAAGTGCCGCTCAATAAGATTTCTAACGTTTGACCTAATGATCTCATCACCCCTCCTCCACTTCCAGGACGTGCGAGGGGAGTCTCAACCGGCTCATATATTTCGTCTTGGCCTCAGCTCACGAAGCCCAGAAGTTGCGTAAAGCCTGCGCAGTTCGTGCACTGAGAGGTGCACAACTCGAACGTTTCGTAAAAAGCAGTGCTTGAGCATAGCATGCACTATATACCTGGTGTATATGTGGCGACGGTCACATGCAGGACCACATCAAATGTGAAAAGCATTGAGTACGTCCAAATCTCCGACCTCCTGTTCCTAGGGAATTTTTAACCTTAGGCAGATTGTTTTAGTTGACGGCTAGTGCATAGCCTGACATAAGATATATGAAGCGGTTTTTCGTTCGCATTGACAAACAAAGCACTCATATTATATATAATGAAAAACGCCTCCCAAGCGGTTGAAATCCGGCCCAGAGCTAGAAAAGAACAGTCTTTAGACACTATCTTCCTTTGCGCAAAGAGAGACAAAAGCCGTCTGTACTGTTTGGCGATTATATGCGTTGTGAACGTAATTTCCGTGTAATGAAACCGAAGGTCAATATACGGAAAAAGCTAACAAACTCTAGCGGCCGCCGCAGCGTACAACGTAACTAGTAGCCAGTTGATGTTTGGGTCTGAATGTTATACATATTGGTCGTCCTGGTGTATATCGCAAGTCATCGTAAAACAAGGAACGCTTCTCTTAGCGAGGCAACGAGCTTGTCATCACCACATTGCTAACTCTTGACCAGGAACGAAAGCTTGGTGATATGTCAGTCTTTTTGCGTTGCCCCTCCGCCTAAATGCATTAAAGAAACTGCAAAGAGTTGCCGCCAAGACAAAGAGTGACTGGATTCAGAGCTCAAAGTGAACCTGATCGGGCCCTGAGCTCGTTTTTCAATTTTCGTTTCATCAATCTATAAGCATGCCTACTGTCATCCACAGGTATATATTTTGGCAACGCTGCTTCTTTGGGGTCTTCACTTTACAATTGAAATTAAATTTTTATTCAAATTATGTAACCATCGTTAAAATGTTCAAAGACATGCTAGGAAACAGAAAAGCGCCTCTAAACAAAAATATCAATACCATATAATCATTTCACATATAGTTACAAAACGGTAGCATTCAAGCGCAAGTTGTGCTGAAACCGGATGCGTATAGTCTAGCGACAACGAGCAATTCCAGGCTGAGGCCGCCGGCCTTAGTAAAGAGAATCCAGAGCGTGAGGCAAATTGATGTGGTAGCTATGGTGAGAGATGCTGTGCCACGTTCGAGGTAGGCTCGATAGATATAAGCAGTTGCAGGTTACGTCACACCGACGGATGCCTCCGAACCGAATCCGGAAAACGAAGGATTCTCAAATCTGCTGCGGCACGAGATATTGCGTGATGTGCTCGAGGACAAAGCAGTAAGGTCAGTGGCAGGTGTACAGTTGACCTGTCTTTGGTGTATAATACATATGAAATTATTAGATATGCCTAGGTACAGCGCGAATCTGCAAACTAGGACCTGCGCAAATCAGAATCAGTATTAACAATGCGATGATCTTTTCTAAAAGTACTTACATTTGACAGAGCAAACTCAACTAAGTTGTACTCAAGAACTCTGACAGATACCTCAGTGGCTGGTATTGCTTTTCTCAGAAACGATTTGTTTTGAAAAGGTCACCTTTCACAGATGAGGCAAGTAACATTTAATGACACATATGCATGTTGGTCCGGTGATCGGACCGGTGCAAAGTTAGGAAAGTCGATGCGGAATGAGGCATCGTAAGTCTACCAAGCTCATGAGCCTAAAGGGTAACGCCGATAGCATAATGTCTGGCAATAGGCGTAGAGTTTAATTCATGCCGGGTAGACCCACTTGTGGGCACAAAATGGTAGAATATCATGCTAAAAGAAAGTGTTTGGAATCTGGCCACTGGGCACGTTATAATGTGTGCAAATTGTACCGAGGCTTACATGTGAAGGTGAAGTGGACCGTCGGCACGACCGCTGTGGTAGATGAGAAGCAGACTATGTCCACGGAGCACGTAGATATATGTAAAAGTTATATATATGAAATGGGCAAGTGCAGTTAGGTCTCTTCTATTTAACGGCTTAGAGGACGCGTGTGCAATTTGCCGGTTGACGGCTGTCTTTCAAGCCGATTTCATGAGATATGGGATTATATATGCCCGTGTTTTTGTGTGCCCGGGTCCCAGCAGGTAAGGTGGTTTCTACTCATGTTGACATTTAAGGGGATTTTGGAAGAAGCTAGGAGGAAGAAATTTGAGCGTCTATCTAATTAGGTGCTGTGGTTCCAAGTAATGATAAAGCAATACCGAGCCTGAGGGGAATATGGTTTGGCAAGGTGATCTACTTACAGCAACGTTTAGAGGTGAGAAGTAGATCCTTAGACCCGAGATGGCAAGTCATTCAGCAGCAGGGAGAACAGCAGAGGGCTCAGATTATCGAACTGCGCGACACCGGTCGTTTAAGCGATCGGAAGAAGCTCGTACACCCCGTCACCGATACTCACTGAGTTTTCTGAAGCATAGCCTTGATTAGCCGGATCATGTTGCGCAGAACTCCGCACTCAGCGAGCTTTACCAGAATCTTGTCTTTAGGCGCCGTGTCGAACGCAGATTTGAAATCAACGTCTACTGCGTAGAGTGCCTGTTTCGACCGGCTGATGGCGCTGCGCACTTCACTTAGTAATAGGTTGCATGCCGTAATCGTTAAACGCCTTCTGCGAAAACCGTGCTGTTCGTCCGGTATGCAGCCGCAGGGCTCCAAGAAGGTGTTGAGCCGTCGAGTGACAGCAACTTTTCTTCGCAATTGCCCTCCAGGTGACGGCACCTGCGGATCACGTTTCCCCTTTGGTATGATGACAAATAACGCATCACTTCAAGTTCGTGGTAGACGTCTCTGACGAAGGCAAGCATTGAATGAACTTTTCCAACAAGGAGCCATGCCAGCCAACGTCTTCAGATGTTCATTGCGAACTCGGTACAAGCCAGCTACTTTGTTTAACGGGGGCCGTTCCATGGAGCTTAGCACTTCCAGTACGGAGAGCTCGGCTGTTAGGCCATCGCGTACAGATGAAGTCAGTTCGTCTTATGCGTTATTGAACAATGGAACACTGCTGGGAATGGTATTTGCGCTTGCATACATTGCTTTGAAGTGCTCTATCAAGACAGTAGAGTTTGTGGGACACGAAGACGGTTTTACCCGTTTAATCCACGCGGGCTCCGTGCACAGACAGACGATGTGATTGCCTCTGTCAGCACACCCGTGTACGATTCAATGTCTGGGTTACGCTGTACTGGGAATGAGCTTTGGGCCGAACTCATTTGGGCCACTGCTTTAGCTAACCCGGCGTTCCTTCGCGGCGGAGTCTCCATTTGTGGAGGTAAAGCTTCGACTCTGGAGTTACTACTTTCATGTAGCGTGTTGCTTGCGAGTACGCGAATCATCAGCCTTGTCAACCCCCTCGTGTTGAAGTCGCCTGCCACTAACAGCGGAAATCCAACTGAGGGGAGAACGTGAATAGCCCGTGTGATTCCGTCAAGCAAAGCCTCGTGTTCTCGGCGTTCGATAACTTCATCTCGTAGCGCTAATCGACGGAAACGCACTCTCACTGAACGAAGCCACATTAGTCCAGACAACAGTGCGGCGTCCAACCACAACAAGCGTTCGAACAGAATGGAAGTCGAAAACATCTGCTTAGGATGTAAACACCCACTGGTCGCTGTTCGATTGTGTGGCTGTGCACGAACCTTCCACAGTGCCTGCAGAGCCTCGGTTTAATGCGAGCCATCAGCTGAAGCTGACGCAGTTTAGTACTGCCGAATATGCTCTTTACCCACCGCTAAAATGGACAGCGTGTAATAGTCAACCCATTCACGTGATACTGCACGCTGGTTACAATGAATGTATGAAGTATCAAGAAAAACGACTTTCTCCCCAAAATCGTAATGTGTTCGCTGCCAAGATAAGGGACAGTCGCCCGGACTGTTTAATTGCTGTGCTAACAATACCAGAATTCCAGAAAGAGTGTCGTGAAGCAAATGAGGCTTTGATCACTCGGTGTCATGAGTGGGGTATCGACATAATTAACGTGACTCACTCGCACCGCCATGGTTGACAGAAGCATATAGTCGTATACGGCTGCTCAGGACTCTGCAGAAGCGTGTTCGAAAGCGATCGCTCGTCGCGCGACACTTTCTTTAGGAGTCAAGATACGTCGTCCGCCCGTGCCGAACAAGATAGTCCCGAACATACCAGCCAACCCGAACATCAAGCCGGTCCCAGACCGCGAGTTGTACTTTGGCAGCACCACCCAACGAGCGCAGTGGGCCCGTCAACGTCCGGACAGCCAAATCGCAAGGCAAAGGGAGAGATGCGTCAGAGTTGCACGCTATTAGGGAGAGAGCCAAGACCAGGACCGCCACCAAGACAAAGCAAATCCTCGCAAGGGCCAGCGTACGCAACAAATCGCCGAGGGTCGACCGGTAGTGCATGGGGAGACCCTCAACCAACTCATTATGGCCGCGTTACAGGACATGAGCAGAGATCAACAATACAAGATCACAGGGGGGTCCGTACGTCGTTAGATGTACTTGATAAGATAACAAGCGCCCTAGGACTACTTCCTTTCACTGTCATCGTCGATATCGATGTCATTATTCTAACCAAGACGTGGGAGAACAAACCCTTTCTTTTCTACCCTGCTTACTCGCCGGCAGTCATACGTGCTGGCCGAGGCCGCCCTGGCGACGGCGTGTCCGTACTATATAACAACAAGAGAGTAGGCGAGATGAGCGTGGCATTGGCAGAAGATGATACAGTAGTACTTCCGGGTAATTAATGCAACATTGTGGCAGCCTACGTTTGACCATATATATATATATATATATATATAGCAAGCGTTGGTCACTCTTGCAAAGTTTGCGGCAGATACTTTAGTAGAGATAAATATTTTAAAGACAAAAGCAATGAAGTTCCGTCGTGGAGGACGCCTCGCAACAGCTGATACCAGAAAGCTTTACGGCCAACCTGCGCTTAACTCGCGAGTATGAAGAGCACTTACTAAAGTGGGAAGCTAAAATGTGTCAAGTGGACATGGACTTCTATCGGACGCAAGCCATGATGAACAACTTGTGGAAGAATGCCCAATACAAAAATCGTTACCTTATCATGCGTCATGCAATGCACGGTTTCCATTATGCAGTGTGCACGAAAGTTGGTTTCCATGAGACAGACGAGCAGTGTACCTGTCGGCACTGTGGAGAAACTTGCTCAACCTACCATCTATGTATTGCATTGCCGGAACCCACCAACACTACGGCAAATTTCATATGTAACATACACTCAGCTTGAGTGTATGTTAACTTATGTTATGTGTTATAAATGTGTTACTAACAGTTATGTGTTATAAATGATTGTTCGATATATATATATATATATATATATATATATATATATAGTCAAATGAAGTGGCTATCGAACATGTTGTTGAGCAAAACGAACGCGTTTATTACTGTACTCGCAAGCTATTTGTCGAATCAAATCGATGGTGGCCGTTGTTGTGACCTTCTGGTAAATCGTTTCTGATAGATCGTCGAATGCCCGAACCTGTAAACCTCCTTGCGGGCCAAGTAGATACTGAGAGCCAACATCAAAACGATGAGACACACTACGGCCGCAACAGACACCAAGTTTCTCGTGTGAAAACTGTAATAACAGACAATGCTTGCATGAGCGATAACTATTCCGCTTGATCCCGGCTGTATTGAGAGTCCATTAAAATAAGTTAGACTTTTCTAGCAAACGATACCAACCATCCCTTTTGTATGTGTTGGCCGCCCCGGTCAGCTCGAAGATAATCTTCTTTGCGGATTATATATAACTAAACTTTTCACGTGAGTTTATTTCGTATATGAAACAAATATATAGATAGCGTAGAGCCGTTAGAGCAAAACAGTACATTAGAGGATAATCTGTCAAAATAGTTATGTGGGCATTTTATGAAAAAGTTTTACGTTGTCTGCTTACTCTTAATGTCGAAAGTTTGATTGATACGTATCTGGCGTATTTGCGTTTAGCAGGTGGCATTGTCCTAGGTCAGCCTTATTAACCGAGGGTCAGACGACTGTTTGTAGAAATACCTGCCTGGTTGCCACTCGAATGGCTATTTTAATAATGAACGAAAGGGATAGCTCATGATCTGTTCCTATAGATAATTATATAAATGGCTATACTCGTGACTGACGGACTGCTACTGAAGATGAACCATGCCAATTATCTGCAATGGTTTTAATATGGACTGTTTTAAAAAGATGCATTTCACTCTGGCTAACATAGATTAGCAATGGCTTCGGTCGAAGCTAGTCGATGTAGCGGAAACGTTGTGCTGCTAACTTATTTTGCCATCACAAAATGTGCCATCCAATGATATCCTTATCCAAAAGGGTCTTTTTATATTGTAAGCGGCATCAAGTTAGTTCTTCGACAATAATAATAATAATCGAGCGAGTTGATCATTGCTGCTCGGCCAAGTGTCCGTAAACCCGTCTACCAGATTAACCGCGCAATCTCAAGTGAACGCGAAAAGAATCCTCCGAAGAGAGCAAACGTTAGGCGTCCTTATGGCCGACCAAGGCGAGAGAGAGAAAGGTAGTGAGCTATCCGAAAATGAAATGGATGCTGAGGACAACGAACCTGAGTGGAAGACTGTCCCCACAAGAGCAGAGCGAGCCATCTTAACCGCTCAAAGAAAAGTAGCGGGTAACCTAGAAAGATCCGCTATCAGCGAGCTCAAACGAGCACACGATAAAACTAACCAAAGTGGTTTAGAGGTGTTTTTCGAATGCCAGAATAAACCTGATGTCCTGAAGGGCCTAAGCGTCCTCAAAGCGTACGCCGAAACAAGGAAAACTATCCCCGGTGCTAACGTTCGGATTACTGCCCAAGGCAAACTAGGAATTCGTGCGCCTACAACGGATCAAATAACATCCGTAAGGACACTGAACTGCGTTTGCGGATTAAATATACGTCCTATTTCCGACACGTTGGCTTTCTGGGGGCGCATCTCCGGAATAAACCCAAAGTTCTCAGACGAAAATCTGCTTGATTGTCTACGCGAACAGGGCGTGAGTGAAGCTCGCAGAGAAAAGTTTGCCGCGGCCGCTACAGGCCCGAGCAAGAACGTTGTTAAGGTGATGAAGCCCTCAACTAGAGTGCGGCTAAGGTTTGACAAAGAACCAGTGGGTGAAGTGATAATCGCCGACTAATGCTTTAAAGTCACACTTTGCTGCGATTCGCCCTTACAGTGTCTCTCCTGCCATTAGTTTGGACACAAGGCATCACAATGCACAAAAAGGGAAATCCCTACCTGCAGAAGATGCGCAAGACCCGGCCATCAAATGTGGGAATGCCATAAAATGGCCCGATGCGCTAATTGTGGTGGCGCTCATGCGGCTAGTGACGGCCGTTGTGGAGTAAACCGAGTTTTCAGAGGCTGAAAAAACAAAAGCTATACCCAAAGGTAGCATCTCGCCTACACGACCTAGCAGAGGAGTTCCCTCAGATCTCTCTATTGCCAAGTACCAGCAAAAACTCTCAATCCACGAGCTTGAAGGTGAAATCGTACGCGGATGCCGCAAGACCTGCCACTCCACAACCAGTGCTAAACAAAAAAGGCGAGGTGGTATGCCACCTTCCTCCACCGCGCCCGCCCAGAGTAGACTCTAATAAGCCAAAACCAAAACAAAGAAGCGCTGAAGAAAGAACGAAAACGGCAGAAAAGGAGCCCGCACAAACAGCTCATCTGATTGATGGCATTATGAAAATTTGGAATATCTTTAAGAATCTGCTCTCATCATGGCTAAACGAAAATCCATCGATAGCCAAAGTTCTCGAATTTTTGGAGTCGGAACCAGGAAGTCTTCTTGATATCCGTTATTGACGGCACCGCTAAGCCCTCTCTACCGCTTGCGACTGAACTCGGCAGCGAAAATAGTACAACACCTACAAACAAACAATGAGCACACAACCACTTCTCCAAGAAAACCCCTCTCAACCTCAACAACGATCCCAACAACCATACATTTGTGATGTCTGCGGGAAATCTATAAAATCAATGCGAGGGTTGCGCATGCATAAGACTCGCCTCCATAGAACTAACCCCCAACCATTACCGACTGTACCCCCGTTAAATAACTCTGAAAACCAGGCTGGTAACATCGTGACAACATATAACCCAGACCCACAGACCTTAATAACACTTTTGGCTCGGGCGCGAAAAGACGCTAAACTAATAAGGATTATACCCAGAGGGGTCAGAGAAGTTTGTTGCGCAGCATACACAGAAGCTTTGGCTAATTTTAATTCAAAGCAAGACAACGCGTCTTGGGTAAGGCTTGCAACGTTGCCGACTCTAATGTTGCGCATCCCGGAGCGAAAAGCCAAAGATACCACACTTTGTCAAATAATTAGAAAAAATCTCGTGGATACGCAGTGAAAGCGACTAGAAAATCTTCTCGACGAACAACCACGCAGCACCCCCAAAAACTCAGAAAAACAGTACACTGATCGTGACAGAGCCGCTACAGCAGAGCGCAAATTAGCAGAAGGTGATGTAAGATCTGCCGCACGTAGCCTTCTTTTAACCGACTCCTTTGCGCCACTCAACAGCCACACAGAACAGGAATTAAGAAACAAGCATCCTCGTCCTACGGATTCGGTCAGAGAGCGCTTAAACAATTTTCAAGCACCAGTACCAGCGCAAGCATGCCTCGTACCAGAAAAACTTATTACTGACGCCGTCCGGTCTTTTGCCCTAGCATCAGGCCCAGGATTAGACGGTTTACGTCCTCGGCATCTGCTCGATATGCTCGATAGCACAGTACCGTCATCTGGGAGGCTGGTGGAAGAACTCCGTTCTCTTGTTGGTTCAGCCTTGGGTGGTAACTTGCCACATTTCTGCATTCCCATCTTCTACGGGGCCAATCTGACAGCGCTAAAGAAAAAAGACGGCTCTATTAGACCTATAGCATGCGGCCTTACAATCAGGAGGCTTGTCGCTAGAGTAGCCATTGCCATTACAAGAACAACAATTGTGACAGCAATTTCACCAAGTCAGATAGGCGTTGCAGTGAAAGGCGATGCAGAAGCGGCAGTTCACGCAGCACGAGCATTTGTTGAGGCAAAAGGTCCAGTACGGGTCCTAGTTAAATTGGATTTCCGTAACGACTTCAATACTATACGACGCGATGTAGTGCTTGATGAGGTAAGACTCAAAGTGCCACAACTTCTGCCGCTCGCTTGGCAAAGCTACAAGGAACCGACTTTGCTGTCCTGGGATGACAAAGCACCACTATTATCAGCTAGTGGAGTGCAACAAGGCGATCCGCTTGGACCTGCTTTCTTCAGCCTCGGGGTATCCAGTTTAGTGGCACGCATGAAGAGCCCTCTTAACATTTGGTACCTAGATGACGCAACGATTAGAGGCCCACTTGATCTAGTTGTGTGTGATATTATCAACGTGCTGAATTTTGCAGAAGAGGGAGGCCTTAGCCTCAATGCCTCTAAATGTGAAGTCATTACATTGGGAGGCAATGCCCAAGAACAGGATGAAATTTTTAGGGCGGTTTCGAATGTCTTGCCAGAATCTAGGCGCGTGGACTTAGACGAGCTGGAGCTTCAATAAGCTTACGATCGATTTCAAAGACCCTTAAAGACAAGTGCACCGGACTGAAGCAAATTCGCCCTCGCTTAACGGCGATGCATTCGCAAGCAGCTCTGTGCATCTGGAGATACAGCTTGGGCTCGCCAAAACTTAACTATACTCTGCGCACTTCACCAGCTATTAAATGTCACGAAGATCTTCAAGCTTACGACGATACCGCAAGAAGCATTTTAGGTGAGGTATTAAACGTCGACCTGCATGATAACACTTGGAAAAGAGCAACCCTTACAATTGCCGAAGGAGGACTTGGTATTAGGTCAGCGGCGGAGCTGGCTCCCATGTGCTATGCCGCGTCTCTATTCGAATTTGGTAACTCGCAAAAACGTTGGTCGAATCAGACATCCGCCAAGGAATCACAAGAGCAGGCGCTGCAGAGCTAAGAGCTAGACAAACAATTGGACCAGGCCCCTGGCAAGAACGTCCCACACAGTATACATTGGACTCCTACAGATGCAGCGCTGCAGCTAGAGAGCTGTTAGACAGCTTCCAATCTCCAGTGGAAAAAGCTGTCTTTCTGGCAGCACGGGACACTTTTAGTGGAGGCTTTCTAAAGTGTCCTCCCTTCCCCGCAGCTGGGTACCCTGCTGGACAACACCTCATTCAGCATGGTAACAGCTCTTCGAATAGGTGCCCCGGTTTGCAACCCCTACAGTTGCCGCGCATGTGGTACCACAGTAACTGAGGATGGACTTCACCCTCTTAGCTGCATCAAAAGCCATGGTAGAGTTTCAAGACACGCTGAAATCAATGCAATTATAAGAAGAGCCTTACGCAGAGCTGGTATACCAAGCACGCTCGAGCCCAGATTAGGACTTCATGACGACAAAAGACCTGACGGTGTAACAATCCCGCTATGGGCTAACGGCAGATGCTTGGTATGGATGCTACAGTGTCCTGTACAGTGGCTCCCTCGTATATACGCCACAGTTCACTAGAGGCGGGATGGGTTGCCGAGCACGGAGATAATGGGAGAAAACGCAAGTATCAAGAACTGAAAACAAGTTACACCGTAGTGCCAATATCTATGGAAACAATGGGTCCGGTAAGCAAGGGAACCAGGAGATTCATCAGTGAGCTGGGCCAACGGATTACAGATCTCACAGGGAATCGGCGCGAAGGCGAAATTCTACGGCAACTGCTGTCGCTTGCAGTGTGCCGAGGAAACGCCGGCTGTATTTTGTCGGTTCCATGGAATGATATTTAGGAGCTATGAGAGACAAGGAGTACACGTTCACACCTCACAATTGTAACATTTAAACAATGTTAATAAATAATAATAATAATATATATTATATATATATATATATATATATATATATATATATAATTTTCTATAATTCTGTCTAGGTCCATAGGCAGATTAATTCATGATATGCGGCATTTTAAATGTTTGTGGGCTTAAACAAAGTTAGTTTCGTACTGTAGAAGTTACTTTAATCCACAATGTACCAACTAATATTATCTGTGTACACGTCACCGGTGCAAGCTTTGGATTGTGGTTGGTGTGGCGGATTATGATAAGATGTTGCAAATCAACTAAGTGTTCAGCGATATCACTTTGTTGACACACTCCATATCACCGTAGATCACAGGAGCAGGCCGTTTTCTCCGCTAAAGGCTACTGCTAGACATACAGAAGAGAACGTTACCCTCTGCTCTTGAGACATTCACTGAGATCGCCGCAACGACAAACGCTGCCCTTCTAAGATCACGCGTATTTAGACTAGGATAGTGCACACATAGAAGTGGTCGCCCACATGATGGCTTCGCCGGAGGAATGGAGAAAGGCGACGAACTTGTTCCGACGCCGTTTTGACACTTAAGACAGCCAGGAAACGGCCAGGAGGGAAAGGCTCGAGCGGGTATATCGGGGAAATGGTCGAGATGAGGAGCCAAGGGGGGGGGAGCAGCCAAGCCCTCACGTCTCGACGCACCCTCACAGGACGGCTTACAAAATGGGCAGTAACCCCCAATCCAACCGCAGGAAGACATGTGGGATGATAGAGAGGGATAGAGCTGAGTAGAGAAGAACGGCAGAGACGCCTCTCCCACGGCTTCGAATTAGTGCCAAAGTAGTACCGAGCCTGGGGGTGGGGAGGAATCCTGGTTTAGTGGGTATGTGAGTCCTACACGTAGTCACGCAGGCTGCTAGTGGCGCATGTGCATCTTGCAATCCGAAATCTCCCAGATCAAGAAAGAAAGTGCACACGTTCATTTTGTTATTAGTTAATATATATATATATATATACTATATATATATATATATATATATATATATATATATATATATATATATATATATATATATATATATATATATATGGTCTATCATAACATCAACTTATTTAAAGGTTTGGTAGAACTCGGCAAGAAAATATTTTTTCCAATGGGAGGAGAAGGAAAAACGTGAGTAAGAGTGAATTTATAAAAGTAGCTCTTCTGTCTTATCTCCTGCATAGTTTGTGCAAAATTTCTGTTGGGGGAGAACCAGTCAACGCCACGAAAGAATCGATCATACCGGCGTGTTCGGCGGAAAATTATTAAGCATGGTATAAGCGACACATGTCGCAAGCTAGCGAAAGGCGATTGGCAGGATTAAGGGAAGTCGATATGTTGTTATTTCTTACGTTGAAGCTTTTACGTGCAGAACCATCCAATTTGCCACTACGACCAGAAATGTACGCCAAAAAGATTATTCTCAGGCAATAACAAACTTATGCCCATAATTTTTGTACAAAAGTGAGAGTGCGTCACTTTGGTGAAGTGATGGTGCTGCGTTACGTAGTTGTTGAGTAACTGAGTTTTTTCGACAGCTATAGTTAATATGTTTTACGTTGAAGCTTTCGCGTTATAAGCCGTAAAATGTTGCCAAGACGTTTCCGCCGCCTCTTTCTATAAGAAAAACATGGAAGCGAACCGCAGGGGCTTTTTACCTCTGAGGTATAAAAGCCCTGCGGGTTCGCTGCTATACTCTATAAGGAAGTGTTTTTCCAATTAGTAGACGGATCGGTGTTACCGGTGGCTTGGTTGAACTAGGTTTCCGGTATTAATTAGGGGAATCAGTTTGCCGACAATGTATACGGAAATCATTACGCGTATTTTTTGAGTCACTGCTTAGACAATTTGTTTGGTTGCAGAGATTAATTCGAATACTATAGTGTCTGTGTATGTCGGGAGTACTGCACACACAAACGATTATCATCAAACGCAAGCCGCCCGTTGCAATTTGCAATGTAGAATAAGTTGGTGGTTCCTTTTTCAGAGTGAAACCAAAGACTGTCTGGAAAGTGTCTGTGCGCAACGAATATATTCTGCAGATAGATGTCTAAAAGCTAAGCCATTTCGACGGTATCTAGAAGACGCTACTGTTTCATTGCAATTGCTCTAGTGACCTTATCTATTATAAAGATGTTTTTCCACTCTAAATAGGTTTTTTGTATGTAATGAATGTTCATTTTGGTCTATTATAAAATGAACTAGCGAAAACGCCGTTTTAGCCATCGAGTACTTTTAGTTATATAGACAAACAAAGCTGTGGCAGACTCTGTGGTTTTTACTCTGTCGCATGAAATCAGTTTATCGTGAATTTCATAATCTTAGTTTAAGAAACTACGTTGGTTTTCACTTACAGGGGATTCCTCTTGGCAATGTTCCGTGTTGATATGTCGTCTATTCTGCTGGGAATATAGTCGCCGGGATCGGAATTACCGTTTTGACTCATCCAGGCAAGTTTTGTGCCTGAATAGGATTTTTTCGAACTTTCGTTATCCTCGGCTGTTTGTATCTACTCGATTCATTGTAAAAGGCACTGTTTACCACTGAAAGTTGTGTAGGCAACTCTCAATTCCAGTTTGTATTATTTCCACCGTGAGCACCATACCTAACTTTAACTCGCCGCGCAAGCACTAAGTGTTGTTATCGAATGCTCATAATGTATAAAACACAAAAAAAAAATTAAAATAACGCATACAGGCATAACTTGCCTTGAGTGTCAAGTGCACTTATATTGTATGTGTATGCGTGTTGTTGTCCCCGTTTTTTCCGAAGGTCTAGCGTTTCTCTTTAATACTTTTAGACTGTATGGATACACATTCACTGCATCCTATACTCATCTCAAGCAGTATAAATAAAATATAAAAAAAACAAAAAGAAACTAATGTCATAACTGAAAAATAGCGACTAATAACAATCGTCTACAACATGACCACCAATAATAGTGCTCAACAATTTCTACGTTGCCCCAGAGTGAGGCCCAAAAGCAACAAACCCAACAAAAATCGATCAGAATCTTAGGGCCTCCTCCCACTGCTTTCAGACAGCCCTGTTCCCACAACCTATACCCTTTCATCGTCGTCCCCCCTTATCCAAAACTAAACAGGAGTTTAGCGGGATAGAAGCATCTGTAAAAAACAAAGGAACTCCTGAGCGAAATAACATCTACCCATCGAGGATCAATCAAATC